>MKEJ01069977.1:0-13360 GCA_001753735.1 Embelia ribes | reverse complement strand
TAATCTCATGTGAATACATCCTAAAATGTTTTATATTCATCAATAAAATGATATTATTCTCTCCCTAATTGGGATAAGTATAGTGCAACAACATGATAAGTTCAACATCTTTAGGAACTTTTGTATGTATCATTCTTATGCACAGATAGTTTATCCCATATCAAACTTGTGTAAGAGTTATCATGTTGTTATATAAAAGCAGAGTATTTATTTAATGCAAATATGTCTAGAAGTAGATTATACTCAGATTTGATCTCGTTGTAAGGCAAGATTAGGGAACACGCATCTCTAGGCATATTTTGTGCCTTAAAATTATGAATTATATAACTCTAATTATTAATTTAAGTGCTTGTTCGTAGCTCTAATTTTGCTCATCCTATGTTTAATACAGTTAAGCCTTTTATTTATTTTGTGTAGCCATTTCTACTTTTTTCTAAAAACCGATGAATAATATAAAGTACCAAAATTTGGGCATTATATAATCACACTTCCCAATTACCGTTGCTCCACAATAACGGCATAATCAATTTACTGTAAGGGGGCGAAAGATTCTACATCTCCCTCATTATCGACTCAAACTCATATGTATGGGCAGTTCTAATATGTCAAACCAAGGCCATATTTAGGTTAAGGGCTCGCACCTACAATCATGCTACTATCTACAATCGCTCACACTTTACCATTCACACTAAGGAATGTAGTGCAGCTGGTCGGAAGGGTCCTTAAAAGTCATCATATTTTCTTCTAATGTCAATTATAGGAAAATGGAGATTATCATAAATAAATTTATTTCCTCTCGATAAAAAACAGAAATTAAATCTCAATATATAAATGGCTAGATTTATAAGCATAATTATTAATTACTATTAGTATGTCAAAGGGTTTGATTATTCACCTTTTAAGTCATATAGGTATGTTAGTAAACATTTTGTAGTCCGGTCAGCCATTCTTGACTTATTTCATCAGTTTCATACTTTTAACCTGAAAAATACATCCAACAAATATTAATTTCACCTCAATTATAAAATTCAAATTGAGACATTTATAAAATAATAAAAACTACTTCCCTTGTTTACTAATATCAAAGTGTTCATTTTGGAGTGAGCTGATAAATTGGGCTATTGCATAATATTTTGATGCTGTAAAAACTTGTGTAATTTTATCAAGGCACCTGTTATAACATAGTCTCACCATATCATGGAGAAAGATTAATGGTTTTACTAATATCTTTAGCATTAATGACAATAATACTATTTCAGTAAAATGTTGTTTTGAACAACTCATGCCTGCGTAGGTTGTCACATAATTTGACAAGCTTTGTTATTTATGTATGTGTCGGAATGTACACACTTTCAAAATCACAAAGTTTTTTCCTCAAACATTTATCAAAACACCTAAAGTAAAAGTCATTATCAGGTGGCCATACTTGATAGTAATATAGTGAAAAAACATATGATAACCAACATTTGCTCAATTTATAAAAATATAGATTTTGATAAATGTATAAAAACTCAAAATCTTTTATCAAGAAATTTCAGAAATGAAGAAGTTGTAGATGAGTTGTAATGTGGACAAACGCATGCTAGGGTTAGTTTTATCATTGCATGCCAATTTCTTCTATTTCTTCAATCATAGCCAAAACTTGGCTAAGTATGGGCTTTGGCTTTCAATTATTTTATTCTACAAAACTGCAAATCAATATTTAATTTATCATCGATAAAAATATTGAATTAAGATATTTTACAAAATAGTAAAATTACTTCATTTATTGTACCAAATATCTGGAAGTAATCAATAGCTCGGCTAAATAGTAGATTGCTCTAAAAGCTCCACCCGGGTTCTTTAACTATATTTTATTTTATTTTCCAAATGTTGGTGGCCCATCATAAATAATTCACATCTCCAGCCACTTAATTGCCATGAGACTTTACACCAAATTTTATATAAAAAAAAATCCAAATGAAATCTCGATAATGGTGAAAACATGTTTGGCCCCTTACCCATCTTCATAGCAAAAACAAAAGATGTTTGACTTGTGAATTGAATTCATAAATATAAGTAGCATGGTGCTACCACATATATATATATTTCTCATAAATTCAAGATATATATCTTGACAAATTTATAAAATTTCTTGCAGAATTTAACAATATTTTTCTTATAGACACTCGTCTTGATAACGTATTGTGAATGATGCTAAAAGTAAATAAAGTAATCTGCAAAAAAGTAAAATAGGAGATCAAGAATTACGTGGTTCAGTCTTAAATTTAAACAAGTTTAACTTGGGCTTAGTTCACAGGACTTATACCGGTGTATATTTTTATTAATTTAAAAGCATATATATACATGTAAAATAAAACTAAAAATCTAGACAAAATTGGCTCTATTCTTACATTATTTTCTCTCATTTTCTCTTTTTTTGAATCTTCTTTACTTGTATTGTTCTCTTTCAACCTTACTCATATATATACAAATAACATGGCATGATTCATGCCAATGCCCAACATAAAACCATACCTAAATCATCCCCTAACTGTTATTATTTATAACATTAGGCCATTTGTAAATACACTTTTTCAGTTAATCATATTTATACATAAGTGGGAGATAATCCTAATCAATTTTTTTTTTTTTTTGCACACATTGCTTGTACGAAATTCTCATACATATTATTCTTCATATTGTAAATGGCACAATATCATCCTCTTATTGAACTATTTGATCATTTAAACTTTCAAAAAAAAAAAAATCCTATACTCCTAAAGAAACAACTTGGGAGAGTAAGATATTTAAGGAACATTAATAATTCATTTAAATTACAATCATTATTAAAATCATGTGGACAAATTGTGAAAGAGTTTTCAGTTCAAAAGTTTTAGTAAACCACCTAGTCGCAGTCGATTGAAACAAATTAAATAATTTGCAATGGTTAACTAAAAAAATTGGATAATGCAATATGGTCAATTACAAAAAATCAAAGTACATGGTAAATATTTGTAAATGATCTATATTATATTGTGGTTATTTGCATTTTACAGTATATTTAATGAAAATATTTATACGGCCTTTTCTAAAGTAAATTTCTAGGTAGACATTTAGCAAAATCTAGCTTTCTATTACAAAAAACTTTCTACAAATGCAAGAATGATTTTTTCCAATGAGAAAATGAATATTCAAAATTTTTCTATTTTAAAAATAATTTTTGGCTAAAATAAAGAAAAACAAACCAACTATTCAAGAAATATATTTTTTATATATGTTCAAATGTTATTAGAGGATAGCCCAATAGTTACCAGTAAATCCGAGCACCTAAAGTACTACGGCCTATCCTCTATAACTTGACCAAAAAGTTCACTACAATCTTCTTTTTTTTTTACTGGAATTATCTACAAATTTCTGCGGTTGTTTTTGGGTCTAATCGCCGTAGCACTTTTAGCAAGCGGGGGGTGCTTGGCAGCTACCAAAAATCCGACAAACAATAGTCTTCCGATCCAGCCCCATAAAAAATGTAACCAAATGGGTATGCCTTTGATTCGTCAACCCCCATCAATCGCTGGTTAGATATCATCCATTGCCTGGGATTTTGTTTCATTTTAATCACTTGTCCATTGTGTGCGCTAGCCATGTTCTACCCACTGTCGCTTCAAAAAAACCCGTAATGGTAGGAAAACAAACCACGCACCTGTATTATGGGAGCTAAAAGACTACTACCAGGCATCGATGCATAAAATAAATTTGATCTCAATAATGTTAACACCAATCCAAGTTGCAGTTCACAAGCCCAGCATTACACGAAAATCAAAATAGGTAAAAGAAAAGGTACTTTTTTTATTCTCCATTTTATTTCATGCACCGGAGTTGTTTTCAAAACACTCTTCAAAAGAAAATTACAGGTACGCAGGGAAGGGGGGGGGGCGGTGCAGGGGAGGAAACTAGGTCACAGAGTCGATCCTATTTAACAATTTTGCTAACAGAGGCCAATCACTACAATCTGGCTTGTTTTTAACTTCCCAGCGACCGCAACTTTGTGCCGAAAGCTCGTAACCCTCAAGTAAGGAACTACAAAGATGGTTGTATTGACACCAGTAGACGGGCCTCAAGATAGATAGAGCCTTTACGAAAGGCATCAGGATAGAAAGAGAGGGAGGGAAGGGCAAGAAAGAGCCACTTGAGGAAATCGCAACATTACTACAAAATGCCTAGCTGATTGTGATAAATAAAATCAGCAAATGACGATAGATACTAGGCAAAGAATGGTTTTCCGAAGATTTAAGGACTTCAATTGCAAGAGGAGCTCAAAAAAAAAAAAAAAAAAAAAAAAAATTCAAAGGGGCAAAAAAAATAAAANNAAAAAAAAAAAAAAAAAAAAAAAAGATGTGCAATGGGGAGAATAATTATCATGGGTATCAACTTGAAGGGGGAGTAGTTTCTTGAGGAGCTGCTTGCATTTAACTGGCCCGTGTTTAGAAACTCATCCTTACCCGAGGTTATGGAGACATTGACGGACGATGAACCTGAATGAGAGAGGATACTCATGTCATTTGGTTGAGATATTGAGATACATGTTCATCCTTAATAAAACAAAAAAAAGTGAAGTGAAATTTCACAACTTACAATCATAATTCGCCCACCCAAGTCGCTGGCGAGCTAGATCGTAAACAAATATCTTGTCTTTCAGAACAAGATCTGCGAGAAAGATAGAGCCTGACATCGGCGAACATACTGAATATAATAAAAGTGGAAGAACAATATGAAACATGGGAGTAATGGTTCAATAAAGTTAAATGTCTATGACTCGACAATCCCCTTTGGCAGAGAAGTATCTCTGCTGTTTCTTTATAAGATATCCAGAACTAACTTTTTTTAGGCATTCTGTTCAAGATAAATCAAAACATCATATAACTCCCATATATAATCACATATTTTTTCTTTTTTATGGAATTACTTACGTGTGGTACCAAGAAAAGACCCTTGATATAAAAAAAACTTAACAAATACATATAATGACAAATACAATCAAATTGCTGCGTCACAATAAAGTTCGACAAAGGGGGAGTCAAAAGTGAAAGTTAACATTCAAACAAAAAAAAAAAAAGAAAAGAAAAGAAAATAATGCAAATTTAATTACTAATCATGTAATGACTTGAATTCCGCCAAATTTTCCAGTCATGATAATGATTGAAATAATTGGAGCAAGGCGTAACAATATTGCCATGATTAACTAAATAAATATACTTAGACATGAAAACTAACCTCCTAAGATGGTTATTCCTGGACCCTGAACTTTTTGGAAGCCAACACACCACATTGCAGCACCATCCTGCCACAAGGAATATTCTGATTCAAAATACAGCAAAAATAGCTTTACAAGCGTAGAAAACGAGTCGTGAAGTTTTCAATTCCATTGCAATGTGATAATTTCCAGGATTATGGATCATTCACAGAGTGACATGCAACCAAATGATGCACTAAAATTTTGACAAAAACATCGCACTGGAATAAAGAAGGGCAGTTAGGAGATTGATTTTATCAATTGAAAGGTGAAGCGTCAATGTCAGACTTTTGCAGGAATGAGGAGTAGAAAATGAAGCTTACACTTTATGAAAATGAAGAGCAAGTTTGAGAACTCACAACAAACCCATAATGCACAAGGTAGTCTTCTGGTCTTAGGACCATGGAGGCACCGCCAGCGAAGTTTAAAGCAACTAGAGGAAATGTTTCAGTTAAACTGTAGAAGGAAAAAGCAAAGTATCCTTTTTTAGATGTAATAAAAGGGAAAAAAGTTTTCATGTAGTCTAGAATTATTTTGAGAAAGGTGGTTCAAACAAGTATAGCAAAAGTTTTTCCACAAGAACCTGGTGGCTGCTAGATAACATGGATATCCATTTGAATTTATGGGTGTGGCCATTTGTGAGACTGCTGTAATCTGCATAGTGAAAGAGGCCAACAAACTTCATACTAGATTGTGTCAATGTTTTCTAATGGCATCAGATTATAGTCTCCTCTAAGAAAGAAAAAATCTCAAAGGACTCACAGCATTTACAAAAGGCTCAAAAGCTTCTTCCACAAGATAAGCCAGCGTCGTTCCTGAATCAACTATTGTTCCTCGGTTTTCTGATGTTGAAAACACAGTTGGATCAATAGGTAACAACTGCCCATTAACAGCAACGCTCTGAAGTTGCAAATTATAATGTGGCCTGGTAATGTCAGGAAAAAAAAAAAAAAGCTCATCATCATGGGAAGTGGTAAGCACATGATTAATCAATAATGACCAATCGGGACCATATCAGATGACTTTTCTAATTAAGCAAAAATCTAGTCCATATTATCAACAATGATCATATGTACTTCAACTGAAAGAAGAGCCGATTTTAAGCAGTGGTATGCAGGTGCAAACAAAAGCCCAAATCTAGTTTCAAGAAATAAGATTGGACATCACAGGAAGTACATTAGGGGTGGCCACGAGCAGAGCCGAGCCGAGCTTTGGGGTGCTCGAGCTCGGCTCGTCAAGAAAAACCCTTGGCTCAAGCTAACTCGAGCCGAGCTTAAAAGGCTCGCGAGCTGCTTCCTACCTATCCTTATATCATTTTGAGCTCAATATTGACTTTTTATTTAGATTTTCATTCACTCTTATGCAAAATTTCGTAAACAACACGTTTAATTTTGAAAGTGTTAAATGTTCATGACATTTTGATAATTTTTTAGAGAATTTTAAATTCGGAATGATTCAAATATTTATTATTACATATCGATAGTAACAAATAATAGAGGCAAAATGGATTTTTGATGAGACATTTTAGTATTTATTTTAAGATAAATTTTATTTATATTATTAATCACATGAAAGTTACATATATATATATATTTATAATACTATATCTTGTACTTATTTCGAGCGACTTGCAAGCTTAACGAGCTGAGCTACTCTATGCTCAATCTCGGTTCGCTAACACTGTCGAGCTCAAAATTGAGCTCGAGCTCAGCTCGTTTATTTTCGAGCCGAGCATTTATCAAACTGGGCTCGAGCAACGCACGAGCAACTTGGCTCATTGCCAGCCCTAAACTACATACTTTTTCTCTCTTCGGTAATAATAAAAGGAAAAGTTTTTCAAACCCAACAGGTGCCTAAAAACCTCTCTTCGTGTACAAGAATAAACAATGGCCTTCCACTCAAACCAAAAAAAAAAAGTGTAAAATGCACAAAGCACTCTCGAAGTGTTGTGGGAACATCAAAAAATGCTTCGTCAGAAAACAACATTGAATTCAACTAACCCTTTTAGAGTGCATGTCCTTATTCCAGAATCAATCTTCAGAAAAAAGGTCCACATGAAAATCCAAAAGACGATAGATATGAATATATTCCAATCTAATCAACTCGAACCCTTTAAATTATGATTATCCACACACAAAATTACAATCAAGAACAAAAATGGAACATTTCAACAGCGAAAAAATACGTACTGTGACGGGACAAGGGGACTATAGACGATGTTTGGATCCAGAATCTCACCAAGAACGAGTATACCACCACCATTTCCTTCTCCCTTCAAGCAATGTGAGAACACCTTAGGAGTAATTCCTCGTGATGACAGCTGTGATATCACAGATAATTCCTGCTGACCAAACCCAAAAATTCCATCAATTGCTCTGTCTGGCTTAGTTAAGTCCCCAGATTGATAGGTGCTACACCTGTTTCAAAATTCAAAACAACAATCCTTTTAAGCTGAAGCCCTAAAAAGTAAACAGAAGAGCAATTACATGGAACTCGAATGGTTGCTTTCGGAAACAAAAAAAATGCATAAAGAAATTGACTGCTCAGTTACTTCTTTCACCATCCAAACTACCAACATAGGCACCGATGGTTTTAAGCAATCATAAAAAAGTAAAGAGGGTACATCAAAATTTCAAGTGATCTAATAAATATAGCCAGGTTAGGCTAAATTATAGCAGGATCTATTACTTGGAGACAACCTATCTATTCTTCCTCCTTGACTATCCTCTTCCCCTCAGGTATGAAAAATTTGAAACGTAATCCTAATTATCATTCAGTTGATCATCTTCATCCATTGTTCCACTTAAACACCAGGATTAGTTCCCTGATCTCACTCAACAGGAGGATTGTCCAAATCATGTTCATGAGGTCAGCCTATGTTCAATTTGGTTATAGTTCTTGTGGGAAAACGCAATTTCTTATTAAGGAAACCATGCGTGTGCAGCAATTAAGGAATCAGGACAGAAAATCAGAAACCATTGTATTTATGGTGTAAATCATTATGCTTTATTAAGGGGATTTTTGTAGTTATGACAATACCATTTTAATAAATCACCTTCACTGTATAAATTCAGAAATTGTACAGCATATTGAAATTGAATGAGAATAATGTTCTCCAATTGTTCACAGTTTTATAAATTAAAATATTCTGAAAGTGACTTACCACATACATGCTGCATAGACCATAAATTACGTTGACACAATACGCAATACGCCTATTCTCAGTAAGAGTTACTATGGGTTAATGTAACAAACCTATATCTCATACACACACCAAAGATCTGTCATTAGATACACATACATAGAGAAAGAGAAGTAGTTCTCGAAGAAAGAACTAGAGGGATAGTCAATAATCAGAACTCTTCAGCGTTTGTAGCAATTTATGCAAAATTGGGGGTCACTCTTACAATTACAAAGAATCCCAAATGCCAGCACACAGATATCAAATTAGTACAAGTAGTGAAAGCCTCCCTAGCAAGATGCTATGCAGCCTTACATTTTCATCTAAATTTCTAGTACTAGATTAGCTTGTTAATTATGCTATACTTTCCTTGTGATCTTTTATTTTCCTACTGTAATTTCTTTTTCAGCAATATATAAACCACAAAATCTGTCCCACAATTAGTCTCATCTTCACACCAGTTCTTCCCCATTCTATCTTCCCCTGAATTTCATCACAGGGCTGTTGTGGGTTCTTTGCAGTTAACATCGTATAGATCACCTTAGTAGACATTAAGCTAATTATATTACCACTTCAACAAGAAATAGGTGAATAATTAAGCGGAGTCGTTCTTCATGCATTTTTGGAGTTCTATGACTTCTTTACATTTCTTTTTTGTAGCAAAAGCTAACATTCGAACTTATTTTATTCCGTTAACTTCGGAACTCCCCACAAATAAACCTAAGAAGAGGCAAACTTTGTTGGGGACATTATAGTGTTAACTAACGCAAGTGTGGCATGATATGAAATTTGTGTTCCATAAATAGATACCAAAACAGCTTACCCAAAAACAATTGGAGCCGAAGAGTTGGCAAACACGGAAGCCCCTATTACGGTGTCAAAATACAGCAAATCGGTGACGTAATAACCAGATGTCCCACTTCCATCTCCATACTGAAATGAATAACCACACTGATTACTTTGAACCGCACATCCAGCACCCGAGCTACGTATGATAGAAGCACACACTTGGTCGGAACAGGAAACAGTATACGCTGTTGATGAGCTGGAGGCGTCAAAGAAATTGAGCTCAATCTACAAACAGAAATAGCATCTTAAGCAGCTAAATAATGTATTGTTCAGTTTACTAATAAACCTAATAGATTAAAAAACAAAAGAAATAAAGTTGTATTGAAACAAAATACTTACACCAAGTCCACTTAATTGGGGACAGTTGTTACACGAACTGCAGGTAACCCACAAGATGTCACTCCCGGTATCAATCTGCACGTTGAATTCCCTTGGTGGAGAGCCCAATTTAACTTTGGCAAAATAAAGCCTACCCAATAAAAGAAAATCAGTAACAAAGTCAAGGTACATATTTTTTTCTTCTTTTTTTTTTCAAATTTCGTGGCAGGCAGAACTAACTAGAATATAACAAAATCTAGTTAACAAGAACAGAGACATAAATAAGACCAAAGGGCAAGAACATAGTTAAGTCAACTAACATTGGACATATATTAACAATGTTTGACCAAGTAAACAAAACACAGAGGAATTAAAGTTACAAGACAAAATAGAATTCATGGTACCGAAAAAGTTTGGCGTCACTATGATATAAGTCCAAAATTGTACCACCAATTGACGAATCAAAAAAGAGGGAAAAAAACATAACTTAAAAGCTAGTTAAAAGCTAGTCCTAAGCAAAATCATTTGATTAACAATGAACTAGCAAAGAAAAAAGAAGTTACCCGATTTCAAAGGAAAATCAATTAGCAATATGAACTTGATCTCAAGTAAACAAGCAATAAAATGAATTCCTCTTTTTTCTTACCAAGTTCTCCTGGGACATTTTGCTATGCATACTTGATATTGCATAAGCAAAGAAAATATTAAATTCATCAATAAATACCTATCCTTTTACCTTTTGTTCCTTACCAAATCAATCATTGGTTCATAAAGGAAACAATGAGCTAGATGTAGTTAATCTAACCGACAAACAAACACAATGATAACTAAGCAATCAAAGGCTAATAACTTTGCCCTCATTCTCTCTGCTCATTGTTCATGATAAGGAAAAAAGAAAAGAAAAAAACTAAAAAACAAGTAGTAGTAAAAAGAAAAAGAAATTAGCAAAAGGTGTTTGATACTATACAAAAGCAAAAAAAAAAAAAAAAAAAAAAAACATGAACCTATCAAATTTCCCCTCATTTTCTGACCAAATTGATAAGTTATTATTATTATTTTTTAACAGCAGAGTGGTAAGGAGCATAATCTCATCAAGAATCATAGTAATGGATGTGCTTACATAGACAAGTAAATTAAAGGCCTGATTTTGCAACAAATACCAGTAAATAGTTTGTTCATTCCCAAAATGAATACCAAATTAGCTATACCTAGGTTCGTTTGTTTGAAGCTTTTCATTCAAAGAAAACTAGCTTTATATATATATATATATATATATTATATATATATATATATGACAGAAGATGGAATGCATCCATCTTAAAATTTCGAGCCTTTTAAGCAAAAGTGCAGAAAAAATTGAGCTTCAAACTCCAACCAAACAAGTTAATATTCCATCACAGAGTAGCAAGCAGAGAAAAAATATATATATTAATTTGTCCAAATTTCCTTTCCTAATTGAAAAGCTATTTGTACACAAACTATTTAGAAAGAGAGATAGAGGAGTTTACCCTATGAGATATGGATCGGAGCTGCCGGCGACGTCGAAATCAACTACGCCGCCGCCGCCGGAGACACCCTGCAAGATTCGGCTATGCCTTACCCGGTCCCTCTCCCTGAGCACCTCCATATCTACTCTCAGGTTCGCCGGAAAAGCCCGCTCCAGCGTCAGCGATAACCCCCCGCAGCACGACGCCGCCGCCGCCGCCGCCACGGCGGCTAAGATCAAGTAGTGCTCCGCCCCCAGCGGCATGTGTTTTGTGTTTGCGTATTTTGTGTTGGTTTAGAGAGAGAGAGAATCACTTTTTGAGTGTTTTTAAATTTGCAGGAGCATGTTACAACAAATAGCAATATTTAACTATTTTGTTGTGCAAGTTCATAAAAAATTACTTCAATAAGTTCTCTATCTTACCTTCAATTCTGCCTAAATTTTTTCTCACTCATCTAAGTTAGCTAGCGAATTTCTCTCATGAAAAATCTTTTCCTCCAAAATATTATTATCTTGTTTTTTTTTGTGTGCAAAAAGTTTAATTTTGATACGTGACACGACATATCATTATTTTAGCGCTTAAATATTATGCCACGTAATATTTTTAAATTATATTATTAAAAATTAGCTAAAATTAATTGAAATAATTAGCTAAAATAGAAAGCGTAGTTAGAGTACATTTTAAAGATTGACTAGCTAAAATAGTGAAATGAATAATTAAATATATTTGAAGCAGCTATTTTGTTGACTGTTTTTGGAGACGATATAACAAGTAAAGAAGCGGTGAAAAAACGATTGACTAATGGAGGAGGAGAAGCTCTCGCTTGTTCCTGTCATCTTCATTTTACTTTATATATATATATATATATAGAAGAAATAATAATAATAAATAAATAAATAAAATTATAAAATGTTGTACAACAGGGACATGACAGAATAAAGCTGAGTTACTGGCAAGTATTGTTCTTTACAAATTTATAAATTTTTTAATTGAAAATTAGATTAATTTGATTGTTTAATTTTTAATTAATTTTTAAAATATTTTAATTAAAATACTCTAAATATTTTAAGGGCAATTCTATTAGTACATTCATAATTTCTATTAGCACCTTATTACTATTGGCACCCTTCTATATCTAAATACAATTGTTATTAGCGCCCTCCTAATAAATATTGAATTTTTTTAATTATTGACACTACTACAATTTCTTTTGGCACCCATTAGAAAATTCCTAAAATACCCTTTTATTTTAATTTCTTAAAAACAATTTATCTTCTTCTTTTTTTCTTTTTCTTTTTCTTTTCTCTTTCCGTCTCTAAACTAATAACATATTAACATCATAAAACCTATTATATGCAATCTAAAAGGCTAATCTATCAATAAGCCTATTAACATCTTCTTCTTTTCTTTTTCTTTTCTCTTTTCTCTTTTTCTTTTCTTTTCTCTTGTCTAGCTTTACGAATCTTCTCTCTATTCCTCTGTGCGGATGCAGTTGGAGGACGTCTTTCCCTCCTTTCATAAGTTGCAGAAAAACTAGGATTCTTAGTTATTGCCATTTATCTGAAAAACCAAATATAGCATCATAAATTAAAAAGGAAAACTATCAAAGAAAAACATATAAGTTTCAACATTTCAACTCTACAAATGTTGAAATATTCCAAAACTTTCGACTTTATAAATGACGAAACATATTTTGTCTTTGAGAAAGTTGATAATATTGTATTAATTCAACGTTCATAAAGCCGAAATGTTCCACAAAGTTCCTATCAGTAATTTAACTTTACGAAAGTTGAATTTTTTCATTTCTATCGACCTTATGAAAGTTGAAAGTTTTCACAGTTCTTGTATATTAGTTTTTAGGCTTCGATTTGTCCTTTGCAAGAACGAATAAACAAGTACAATACAACCTTAACAAAGTCAAAAACATTTATTAATCATTTACGAGCATATTTCCATTGTACAACATCCTATTGCTAATTTCAATTAAATTCAAACTACATTTATGCTAATTTTTTCATAATACATGAATTAGAAGTTTTTAAATGAAAATTTTAAACTTTAATTTTTCCACACAAAGTGAGAAGAGAGAACTGAAAGAACAGAGCAAAGCAAATGAGAGATAGAGGAGAGAGAGAGAGGCGCGGTGGCTGGCGCGGTGACTGAGTGACGCGGTGGCTTGATGGTGAGCGGGGATTGAGAGAGAAAGAGAGCGAGAGGAGAGGGAGTGGCAGGTGAGAAGTCGAGGAGAGGGAG
>MKEJ01069974.1:9993-20149 GCA_001753735.1 Embelia ribes | reverse complement strand
ATGCACCTAGATGAGAAAATGATCCCCTTGGGACAAGGAACAAGAATATATAATTTGTTTCGACATACAAACATGATACGTAAACCAATGATTTGAAATAAGCGAGACAAGAAACGAGACTTATCTCAAAAGATTTCCTACATGATGAGGAAGCCGAATATCAACTCTAAATCGACTTACACCTACTCTAGCTAGATCAAATCACCTCTCAAAGCTCAAAACCTCATTGGCACCACCACACCCTCTTTCTATAGCCTCTTACACGGAATAGAAGAAATGAGGCAACAAGTTGGTCACCTAACCCCTTAAACAAAGGTGTAAAACTAACTTTTCGCGACATTGAGAAGTTAGGAGCTTTGGAGTAGGCTGCCCAGAACATGTCCACCGCTAAACACCCTCCGGACACAGGAAAAATAAGTTCGAAAAAATTAACATTTTAGCTTCAAGACAACCACTTTAGACACTTTTGTCCGTAGCATGTCCAGAGCCTCAACCCTTTGGACATCTCGCTAGACACTCTGTTTCGCTAACTACTCTTGATGACTTTAAAGCCCAAAATGTATTATAAAAATACTATTTATTCCCTCTCCTCATACACTATACTCATATACTCACTATACATACAATATATACACTTTATATATACTAAATGTATATGAAATATGTATACACCCCCACTATTCCATCTTGCTACATAAATTAATATGATACAATGTAGCTCGTTATCATATTAATAAATAACAATATAATTAAAGAATTTCCAAAACGTTACAATCCGAAGAAACTTGCTATCTTTCATTACCCTGACGATATTTGCCACACCGTAACGATTATGTATTTGTATGAAAATCTACAATTTTGAGACTGTTTCTCAAGGAGCATTTATTACTCATGTGCTGTTTTTTTGAGGATATTTGGTTCGGAATTACTGTACATGATATTTTTTTATTGTAATATATATGAATTATTGTGATTTTAGAGTAAATTACTATAAATTGAGAATAAAATATTATTAGTATATTTTTTTTATCTAAAAATAGTTAAAATATGTTATTCTTAATTTACGGTAATCAATACTTAAAGTATAGTAACTCCGTGCAAAAAAAACAACTATGTACATATTCGTGTAAAGGAAAATCTTGTGTATATTTAGGTGCTAATTGAGGTTACATGGCAAAGTCACATACATAATCATTTTAAACACATACGATAAACTTATTTATCGGTCGGCCGAGACTTGCACAAAAACCTCATGGTCCTCTTTGTAACTAAGCATATGAAATAAGAGGGGAGCTAGACGTGTAAGTATGAAATATATGGAAATGCTAAAATAATATAAATAAATTTTATATTCAAAATTTAATACTAAAATTATTAATAAAAAATTTTATACTAAAAATTCGATCCTGAAATCATATGGTGTAGCCCTCTTTAGCAAACTAATAGGTACGGCCTAGTCCGAGTCAATGTCCAATCCATCAACAACAACAAAGTCGTCAAAGTTTACGATGTTCTTGAAGTTGACAGAACGAGAGGAACTGGGATTGGTTCTTTTATAACCGTTCTCGAGTTTCTTTGCCAATTGCAATGTTCTAGGAACTGATTTTCCTAGCTTTATGTTTTTGTTCTTCGGCAAAGAGTACCACTTTGAGGAGACTTCATACACCTCAGTTTATATGTGGGGGCGCATAAGGCTGTCTGCCTATCTTCGTCACCATTTCTATCTGAGTCATTTTAAGTAGGCAAATAAATTAACGTAGGAATAATTTTTCGAAAAAAATTAGTAATGCGCAATAGGACATAGGCATAAGTAAACTAACCTGCATCATTTCATTCAGCAGGAGCCTCCAAGTTTGGAAGGCTAAGAGCACCATTGAATGCTCTCACCACATAGACCTAGAAAATGATATATCGGAATTCAAAATTCAAAATTCAAAACCGGCGCTGGATTTCAAGTAAAATGCTTTCTAGAAATGTGTACATTCTAGGCTTTGTTTTGGCAGACACAGGATGCTTCCCAAGTTATCGTACTTCCGCTCTTGAATGCCGATTTTCTAGAAAAGAAATTCCTGATGTCTGCTAGTAAGGAAAAAATAATTACAATCTTTAAAATCATGAATTTCTTACTCTTTCTAACCATGAAAAGATTTTCAGAAGTTCAATCTCAAGTAAGTGAACTTCATTCATTATTACCAAATGGGCCTAAAATTGATTGGATATTCATTCTTGATTTACTTCTCCATACTTCAAGAAAAGGAGTAAAAAATAGTCACCTTGAATTAACAAGTTTCAACCAACTGAACAATCAAAACATCATCCTCACATAAGTTCTGTTCAACAGAGAATTTTCTCCAGCCTGCATCCTTTCCCCGATATAGCTCAACTGACAACGTGCGATCTTTACATTGGTTTTGTAAAGCTAGGAAATTTGTAACTCGAGGAGAATTGGAACTCCTCTGCTCGTATCATAGCACGTGTTTTTACTTCATCGGGATTATGTGCCTCATTATTCAACGACTTTCTCGACCTACAGATTTGGGACACAGATTCCAATTAGTTAATATAAACACACATAAGTTAGAATATGTTAAAGTTTTAAAGAATAACGCAGTTACACATTCAACTGACCTTGCCGATTTAGGTCCACGACTAGATCCAACACAGTTACACATTCAACAACCATCAATGGTACTTCCACGCATGACTACGCAAATAAAAAAAGTATATCGAACTATTTAAAGTGTAGTTATGTTGATCAGGACATTTGGAAACAAAATTCTCAAGATCACGTTCAGTCCTTGACAAATGTGTAAAACACATACACGGTTGCGTGTCACATCAGCAACGATGGAGGTTATGCACTATCTTTGGTGCACGCGCCAGATGAATAACTCTAGTTTATGCACAATTCCGGGAGCGCAAACACATGCCCCAGAGGAGTGAGGGTGTGACTTGGCACTCATCTGGTGTGTGTCTGCGCACCACTGATGCCCTTAACTTGATTGACATTCAGTCATCGGAGGCCCTGGTGATGGAAGTTTTGCATCTAGTAGATGACTGCCAGAAAAGCCTTCTTCTTTTATAAGAATGGCCACGGGTTTGTCCCGTTTGAAACAATCTCTCTTGAAACAGGGGTAAAGTTGGGTGGACCCTTCCAAACCCCGGCAATGCGGAAGCTTTATGCACTTTGTTGTCCATGTATATACATATACTGAATTTGTAGTGAAAAAATTGAGAAAAGAGTTGACCCTATCACTACTTTAAGACTTATAGCTTATTTAGGCAAAAACACAGAGCAATCCGATGCACAATTGCTTATTAGCTAATAAGAAAAACACCTATAGCCAAACATACCCCAATATTGGAGTCTTTTAAATTGTGTTTCCCCAATTGGATGAAGTTTCAATAATCATAGGCTACAAAATGAACTTCATGTTTCTCGTAGACGTGAGAGAAGGCCTCTTTTCTAAATTAGGTTTGAGTATCACTAGCCAGATGAGGATCTAAATCTAGCAAAACTGTAGAGTAGCTAAGAGGCTGCCGCGAAAAATAAAAGTTGGGTTCGTTGAGTTTATAACTTGCTTTTTAGGACAAAAAAAATTAGACAGCCAAATGCACAATTACTTATGAGCTTAAAGGCAAAAGTGGAGCTTTGAAGCGCAAGCCAAACAATCACCAGTTTTTAAATATTTATGCCCGTACTTGATTTATTAAGTAGCAGTTCATTAACTATAAGCTACAATGACAAACGAGATGAAAACCTAAATTTAGTAGAGCATTTCATCATCTCTTTAGACCTTGCTTGTTTCTGATAGGTAACTGTGCAAAAAGTCTTCTAGCAATGCTACTGAATCAGTGAGCAACAAACTGAGATAAAAGTTGAGCATATCGAGCTTTAAAGTTCTAACTTAATTGGCAAAAAACATACACTTTGAAGCTGCAGTGAAACAAGCTCTAATTTTGTACTCTGAGTTTTTGCCCTTAATTCGATAATATTTCAGTAATGTATGGTGCATTGGTGATTGAAAGAGAAGTCCTCATCTTTTGTAAGGATTAAGTATCAAAAACCACATTCATAAGCTTCTGAGTCAGTGAGCAAAAAGAGAGAGGCAAAATTTAGTCTATTAACCTTAAAATTTCTAGCTTATTTTCGCCCCAAAAAACTTTGAGCCTTCCCCTAGAAGCTGCAGTCAAACAAATCCCAATTTCCCCCCCTAATTTGACAACAGTTTGGTAGTATATTCTGAAATGATGATGTAAGGCCACTCTCACCCGTCACCCAATGGGGCCTCTATAATACATTTTCAGTAAATCTAAAATACTGAATAGCTACTTTCGTGTTTCTATTCAGTATTGTTTTGGACTCAAGACGATTATCTATATAGAGACAACTACGACCGATGAGCAATAACTGTAATATTATAGTTACGACTATAATTACCTTGAATAACTTCATTCACCTAGGTGATGTGCTATATATTCTATGTTTAATATTCTTTCTGTAAAACACACACACACACAATAAAAAGGGGCAATTAGTTGTGGTACGCGATAAGAGGCCATGCAATCGCAAAAGTAAGAGTGTGTAACTCGTGCACATTCTTTATGTGATGCGTAGACGCTTATACAGCTGTGATTACAATATCACTCATATACAGCATTATTTATATGATGCAGTGATGCTTATTCAGTAGTAATTTTTGCAACATTTTAAGGAAGCAGTATTTCCAAGTAAATCCGACATGATGAGCGGCCATTTTAAATGATAGCAATCAAGCGTAATATGATAATTAATGAAATACGTAGTAATACAAAAAATCTTAATGAACTCTCTTTAATGAGCATTAAATACATAAATTACAAATTCTTGAACACAATTAGAGACAACCGTTCACATTTCTTGAGCCTAGAGTACACCTATTTGAAATTTGAATACATATTGAAAAGATTTTAATGATTAGCAAAGGGGAGAAAGTTATACAATGATGTCGTGACCAAGATCATATTTTAGCCTTGAGTATAACTATTTTCATGAATGTTTTAAAGATCATAAGTTCTCGTCTTCTATTTCCTTTGTACTTATATTTGTCATGGTTCTTAGCTAGCAACTAGCACTAAGTTTTGCTTTCCCTACTATTCGTGCTCACATTTTGGTGTTGAGACACTTCGTGTGTTCCTATTTTGTGAGAATACAAAGGCGTTTTGTCATTGTACAAAGTCCTGTGCCGCTTGTAATTACATCTTTACTGCCTTTGTGTGCATCAAAATTTATTTGTTCCATCGTAAAATATGTATATTTATAAAAGGTAATTGATTATCTTCTGTTAAATTTTGAATGTTGAAAAAAAAAAAAGAAACATTTTTATAATTTTTTATTTTTAAAAAAAAAAAAAACAGGACACAACCCTGCCATAAGTGTATAATATGGGTTCCAAGAAAAGAAAAAACTAGTGCACATCCTTATTTATGGAATCAATGAATGCTTCTTGAAAAGGGTTTGTATCGCAATTTTTTTTATATAAAAAGAATAGCTTGCAATTTACAACCTTGTAAGCTCAACAACCAAATATATATTAGATTTTAAGTTTAAAAAAATCAAATTAAAACCTGAAATAAGCAAGCCCAAAATACAAACTTTGCTAGTTGCTCCCATGATAGCGAAGGTTAAACAGAACACCGGGGAGAAATGTATTAGTACATTCGGTACGGTTGAAATCGTCTAACACTGATTATGGCAACCTTCGAGTCCTTTCGGTGTAGTTTCTAAACAAAAAATTGTCCCTAGAAGGTGGCAATGGCGAAAAGAAGGCCACCTTGAAATTATCCAAAATTCCTTGATCGTTAGGGCTTTGAGAACTCAGGTAGCATTTCCGAAAATTCTCACCAAATGTCTCTGCTCAACAAACGAACAACATTTTAATTTAGAACTTTTCTAAAGCTATACAGATTTAATGTACTAAAATAAAATTATATGTGTATGTTAAAATGTTGAGGCTCTATAGACTATTTAGCAAATACCAGAAAAAACTTCTCCATTAGGTTCGCTATGCATGTGGATAGGACAGCTAAGGGCCTGTTTGGTAGGATAAATTTCCTCGAGCAAACCTAAGTTTGTTTAGCAAATACCGGAAAAAACTCACTTTAAGATAATTTACTCATCATTGTGCGGAGAAAACAAACTTTGGCTAGATTTTTCGCCCAGCTTCGGTAAGTTAGTCATACACAAACTAAGAGGAAAATCGTGTATAATGATTTTGCCACTTGAACTGTTTTTAAGCATTTTCCCGCAAGGTGCTAAAAGCGTCGATGCATAGTAGAAAAGAACTAGTTTGGCTAAGTGTAAACCTCATAATGGCAAAACTTTCTTGGTTAAAACTCGATCTAAGTAGACCAGATATATTCACTGCCCGAATACAATACATATGTTTTCAAAAAATTATGGCTCAAATGTATTTTTTTAATAAGTTACATCGAGGTCCTTTCGCTACAAAAAAGGGTGAAAATGACCAAGAACTTAATAATATCCAAAATTGATTAAATTTAAGCTTAACATAATAGTTGGCACCAAAAATATTGGTCTTAGAAGTACGAGCATACAACATATGATATGTGAGTACTAACATGATTCAAGCAATTAGATACACATTGTAACAAGCAATGCAACCCACATATCAAGTAAACAATGGCAAGGCCCATTCTTTGAAAGATTTCTTATTAACCTCTCGACAAACAATATGCAAAAATGTTTAATTGGTTGACCTAGTGATGAAGACTGGTGACTAGGTTACGTTCCGTTTCATGTATCAAGCTCGAAACTTCCTAGGTACAAATGATTCTTTGGGACAACACACAGGGTTGTTGGCCTGGTAATTACCTGGTTTCTGTGGGATAAGGAACTATAGAAATCTCGAGATTAGTTAAAGTGCGTGTAAATTGGTCTAGACACCCAATTAATAAAAATATGCAAAAACGAAGACGAATGTATGAAATCATCCCTACAACTAACAAATACGAAGTGAAACCAAGAGTTTCTCTGTACAAAAAAGTTGAATTCAGAGTGTATTTGCTCATATATGTTTTTTATTTTATTAACCTTATCCAAATTTATAGTTTTAACTTAATATTTTAATTTTATTGGGGTGCAAAGAGATAAAATGCAGTTTGTAGTGGTCTATGTATTATCTCGTAACTTTTGGGGAAGGAAAAATGATTTAACACACGATAATCATGCACGGTAATTGTACAAGTACATAGGCGGTTAAATCTTTGTATTAGTCTTGATTTTAAGAAAAACCTCAATAGTCAAATTATATATATAAAAAAATTTATACATATTTTCGTACATAGATCATTAGTGAATAGGGAATATTAGGACCATTCTGACTTACTTTAGTTAATATCTCCTCAAATCTCATTCTCACTAATTTAATTGTAATATTGGAATTATTATTTATTACTACCGTAGAAAAAGATTGGACTGGCCCAAAATGGCCCAAACAAGAGACCCATACGTCCGTACACAAAATACAAGAAGTACATGCCAATATGCTCAATTTCAAACCTGATTAATTGTAGTGGTTACCCTATTTTTCTTCATATTATTAATTTTTATAATTGACACAATACATATAAGTTATCAAAAAGAAAGATGTATAAATAGGAAATTTCAAAAGTTATTATAAACAGCCCAACGCATTCGTAACGAGTTGTTATAATCAGATTGCTCAGAAAATAACATATGGCCAAAAGAAAGGAGATATCCAAAGAGCTTTCTTGTTATGTGAAATATTGCCACAATTTCGTGTTATGTTACTTATATGTATTCTGTTAGTCCAGCCGTTTGGTAATTTTTGATATTTATATCACTAATTAAATTATTAAAAGATCGTGCATTTGAGTTCCCTTGTCGTTGTATTTGCATGAACCAAATGCTTAAAGAGATGCTTAATCTTTATCGCAGTGACAAACCAAAACTTTTTATTTTGTAGGGGGGAGAGTCCAATTGTTCTACTTATAAGGGTAAGTATATTTTCAATAGTTTATTTAGAGGACCATTAATCACATATCATGGAACTTTTAAATTTTATATATGTTTCTATATAGTTTTCTAATAGTGTTTATCATTTTTTTTACGCGAAACTGATGCTGAAATGACTTGTTTGTTTTTACTCAAATAAGGTGGATGTGCTTCTACTACTTTGGTTTCAGGCATTCCTTGAAGGTTTTGTATACAATCGATAGAATAAAAATTTACTTTTATTCCTTCAACCTTAAAGGCTTTAGTACAGTGAGAACAATGTTGCTGAGAATTTTGCTAAGTTACAGACTATTCCTAAGCTATGTTAAGTCTACTCCTATATAATGTCCGAGTTTGGGTGTGTTTGATCGTGTCTTCTCCATGATGTCTCCTTGTTTTTTTTATAGAGTTATGTGGATAACTGCCGTAACTATCATAACTGCTCTCTTTTTTTGTTGGTCGGGTGATCTTAATCCAATGGTTGTCATTTGATTATGTTTTGTAGTTGTTTTGCCGTCCTTTTTTCTTTGTTTGACACATGACATACTAATTGTTGCCACGTTGATCACTTAAATATTGGGATGACTTGCTATGCACAACAACTGGTTTTACCTAGTTGTACCAGTGACCTTTTACCTTTCTATTATCAGGTTTTCTTCTTAACACTGGTACATCCGATATGACTTATTTTGTTAGTTTAAACGCATCTACAGACTCTATAGGGTGTATACTTCATATTGACACCTTTATTCACCCTTTTTAGTCTGTATTGAGTTCAAGTGATGCATTTGTAATATGGTAGATTTTAATTTTTCTGACTATATCGATATAAATATTTTATGTGAATTAGGCTTCTTATTTATTATTTATTTGCCTTATTATCCTTTTATAAAGGATTAACTTGTTTCTTAATCTTTTATAAGGATTAACTTATTATTTTTATCCTTCGTAAATTAATTATGAAAATAAGTGTTGTAAACAATGCCCTTCCCCCATTCATTTGGTTGGTTTAAAACTAAATCGGGCAAATGAATCGACTTAAAATCTTTAATCTTTATCCAGGTTATTTAATTAATCTTTTAGACTTACAGTTCTTTCTTCTTTTACGTTTTATACTTAGAACCAATGTCAATCACTTTCCATATCCTCCAGATTTAACTGCAATTCTTAATAGCTCCTCCTCATTTTTGACCTTTTCTTTTCCGTTGTTCACGGACAAAGAACCTCCTTCAATATTGCTTTGAACCCTTATACGCCTTCATCTTCTTTCATGGCCTCAAACCATCTTGAGGACTTAGGAATGTTGGCTTGCATGTTGGTCTCCAACTCTGGAAATGGGTCTGCATCGACTCTTATGACCTCATTTTCCTTCTCTACATACTGTGATAGACCTTTTTGTATTAGATTATGAACATGATTTCTAAATATAACACAATTTTTAGTTGAATGTCTAAATGAATTGTGCCATTTACAATATTCTTTTCCTTTTCTTTCATTTTCAGTAGGAATAATATGTCTCATACTTAAAGTTAGGAATTTTTGTTTATAATTCATCAAATTACTCATTTACCTTATTAATGTCAAATGAGTATTGTCTATAAGTTAGTTGTTTTGATTTCTTATTTGGGTGAGATGAAGACATGTTTACAGGTTGTTCAATTTTTGTTAAGGTATCACATACCAGTGGTAATTTTCCTACAACTTGGGCCACATCGATTTCAATATCTCCTTTAACATCTTGGTATAATGTCCCTAAATATTCATTCTTAATATGTTGTCATTTTAACAGGATAGCCTCATATCTTGTTGTCCTTACTGACAGGTCAAACAAGTTCCTAAATTCCATTCATTCAAACTTCTTTTTTAGTTTATAATTTATCCCATCTTGGTCCAGTTTTACTATCTCAGTTTCAAATATTTAAATATGACACTTGTTTCTAAACTTCTTAAACCTTGCTATGGATTATTCTGTTGATTCACTAAGGTTTTTCCCTAACTTTACTAAGTCTGCCATTGATATCCCTGGCTTAGTTTTAAAGAACTGAGCATGGAATTGATCTTTCATATCTTGCCAGTTGGTAATTGAGTTAGGTGGCGGGTTTATAAACCAAGCAAAGGCATTTTTGGTAAGTGAGTTTG
>MKEJ01069972.1:0-11033 GCA_001753735.1 Embelia ribes | reverse complement strand
CCGAGGTGAAGGCCTTGTAATTATGTGTTAGTTCTCCTATTTTTCATAAAAAAAAAAAAAAAATTGCTTTGATACTATGTTAAATAATATAAAAGAGAAAGATGAGAAAGAGAAAGGGAGAATTCTTTTATTGATGTTATCTTGCAGAATTACAATAGCCTTCTTATATAGATAACCCAAACACATAAAGATGGAAATATAATCAAATCAAACCATAATCTAAATTAATTACAACATTTCCTTTTTCTTGTTCTCAAACCTAATAATAACTTGGTAACTAAATCATATATACTCCCATAGTATATATTATCTTTAATAAGGGTTAGATGTCGTTTTGTGCTGTCATTTGGAATTCATAATTTGTTTAGATGCGCATAAGTTGTGAAACGCTTGATCTTTATTTATTTAGAAAATTTAGCTGATTCTTACGTTCTTCTAAAATCTACTTCACATTTCAATTATTTAGAAGACAACAAAAAAAAAGATCTATTACAAGGGTATACTTCTCAAGAAAAGGAGTCACTGCAAGGTTATGCTTTTGACATTTATCGGATTCCTATATTGTTAACAAAGGAACCATGAGCTGAAGGGTCATGAATATGCCATTTATTTGAAGGTAATTAATCACAGGCACAAATAAGTTTCCTGCGGCTGATGAGTGCCAAACCGTTTGGCACTATTATGTCACCCAGTCATTCTTTTTTCTTTAAGAAGCAAAACCTTCATTATTTTGTTTGGCATTACGTCAGCCCAACAACGATGCGGAACTGTAGCAATAAGTATGAGTTATTCAGGGTACCTAAAAAAGTAAAACACAGCAGTTACTCAAGCTATCCCCATCTCGGTGATTTTTATAATATTGTTATTAATGACTTCTAAACTCGTATCGTTGTGGTTTAGTAGCTTCCGATCTACATTTTTGTTTCCATTTTTTTCACAAGAGAAAAGAAAAAGGAAAAATAATATGCATCGAAAACTCTTGAGCTGGTCAAACTACACAAAGCAGATAGTAGTTCTGAATTTGTTTGATTTTGATATACTTTTGTTTCTAATGCTCACCAACTTAATTCGCTAATTATGGTTGTCTTTTTTGGGTCTTAATCTGCCCAACCACACCCATGAGCACTCTGATTGATGATTTGGACAAGCTGGATTAATCAATTCATATGAGTTTCTGTTTGATATTTGGGGGATTTGGTATGATTATAATCCGCTGTAGACTGTTGCACGATATATACATGGGAATATGCAATTGATGGGCACGTAGTGTGTGTTAATTTAGACTGTCCTTTATAAGTTCATATCGTGGGAAGTATTGTGCTACATATTTTCTAAAATGGGGCCCCAATCTGATCAAGGTAAAATCAGTTCCTAATATTGCGCAAGGTGGTTACCTTGTATCATTATCTACTTGTTGGAAACAAAATGTGTTCCTTTCATTGTAGACGTATGTTTACATTGACTAAAACATATAATGAAGTGATTATGAGAATTTAGGTAGAGCCTTTGTCATTCATCATTCAGGTTTTGATATGAGTTGCTTGAAAATTTGCCTAAGTGGCATGCCGAAATCGATAAAACATGGATAGTTTTGCCGGAATGGCTTGAACAAGCCTACCAACAAGGCAAATGTGATAACTAAACAAGAGATGCTTTTAATGCCTAGTTTCTTGTTGAGGGGATTGCTTAGCCATCCAAGTAAAGGCATCTCATTGATATTGGCCTGGGGGCGCTTACGTTCCCGATTGTTGTAGGATTGGATTGAATCTAGATACTTTTTGAACTTAATATTATTGCAGATTCCTTGTAAATTGGCCTTCTATTTTATTTACACTTGGTATAACAGTTATGTGAATATCTAGTTGATGTTTTAAGCCACAGTTTTACAGAGTTCATGTCAGCATTCAATCACCAGAAGGAATTACAACCACACGAGGAGTGCTGAGAAGATTTAATGATTTCCTGAAATTGGCAACTGTGGTAAGTCTATGACTGCTTTTCTTGTGTACTAGTCAGTTGGGACTGCACTCTTGGTGACTGCTGTAACTCATCTTTCTCTGAAGGGAAATTAAAGCCTACGGGTACTATATTAAAATTTTTGCATTAACATCAACCTCTGGAAGCTAAGATATTTGAAAGGATATCTATCGTATGGTGATCATTAAAGTGGAGAAGTTTTATGCGCTTACCTATTTTGATTACATTGACATTCGCAGTTCTTCATCTTGCAGCTTAAAGGGGCATTTCCCAAGAAGAATCTCCCACCGGCACCACCTAAGGGACTTCTGCGAATTAAAAGTCGATCTCTGTTGGAAGAGGTAAATACAGATTGATGTTTTGAAAGTTCACATAAAAATATTGTTTGGATCTAATGGCTGTAAAAGATGGCTCCTCTATTATTATGAAAGCTTTGCAATGATGTCATCTCCATTCTTGCAGGGAACAACATTTTGAGTTTATTGTAACCCAATATATACTTATATTTGTCTATATATGTATATATACACATCTGCATGACACATTAGATACGCTTCTTTACTCTTTCTAGGCATAGATAGCATCACGGTTTACATGTCTAACAGATTGACCGTCTTCCTGTTGGTTGAAATATTGTTTGGAAAGTTGGTGAACACTACTGATGGTTACAGTCAAAAGCTTCTTCTGTGGCTGTGTTTTCATCTGCCAAATGAGATTTAGTTCTACAGGACATGAAAAGTTAGTTATGATATTTATGGTTTGTAGTCATAGTCTCAAACTCTAAAGGCAGGTTGAGCCATACAAAGATCTAGCAAGTTGACTTTTTTCACCTTGTAGATGAGTTTTTATTTTGTGAAGTTGAATTGATCTAGCAAGTTGACTTTTTCAGTTGTAGTATTAGATTGAATTTTACCTATCTTAAAAGATCTGCTTTTCCCCCTCTGCAGAGGAGACGCTCTCTGGAGGATTGGATGACAATGTTACTGTCTGACATTGATTTGTCAAGAAGTGTTCCTGTGGCATCCTTCCTTGAACTTGAAGCTGCTGTTCGATCTTGTATGTGCATCAGTACTTATCCTAGCATTCTTGGAGCATATTATTTTGTCCTGTTAAAATAAATATATAGTTGTTATTGAACTTAACTCTTCTTCATTGCTATGCGGTACTAATTTACTCTCTTTCTAGCGTTCCAAGATGAAAACCAAAAAGCTGTTGAGAGCAGTACACTCGAGAATGGGTGTGCATCTCCCCTTCAAGTTCCTTCCAGCTCAGTCTCTGTTTATGCTGGTAGTACATCACTGGCATCTGACAATGGTAGTGATACTGCTTATGAAACTTCCGAGATTGGAACACCTAGCTTTGGAATGGATAATAGTTCGGAAATTGGTACTGATGATCAGTCATTGGATGAAGATTTGACCAGTCCTATAGAAAAGCTTGTAAAGTATGGCATGTCAAATATTGATGAAGGCTTGTTCATGGGGCATGCTCTTTTAGAGCAGCTTGAGAGTTTACCTAAGCATAAACTTCATTCCAGTGAGATAGATGGTGTTATAGCCTACAATAGTAAAGAAAATGGCAAGGCTTCTAAGTCCGCTTATCTTGCTGACAAGAAAATGGAACTTTTCTCTGAAGCAAAGCAAGGTACAGTACTTGGTCATGTTCGAAAGCTGTCTACAGAAAGTGCCGGAAGAGAAGTTAGTTCTTTCAAAGGTAATGAATTGACTAATGTACCATTCAGAAGTACTCTTGTGGAGGTCTCCCCGGACCATCCTGGGACTAGTGAGATATCAAGGACAGAGGAAGTTCATCGAAATACAGAGGTTCAGACAAGTGAAGCACAATTAGTTCTTCCATCGGATCAACGTCACAAAATGAACATGGTTCTTACAACCATGCAACGAAGACTGATCACTGCTAAAACGGACATGGAAGACCTTATATCAAGATTAAATCAAGAAACTGCAGTGAAAGACTATCTTGCCACGAAGGTAAACCAATTTTTTTTATTAGCATTAGCCATCATGATACAATATTATTCCAAGCTCATGTACTGGAATGACTGAGCAGTTTCCCCAGGTTTTGGACAGTGTTGCATATTATATTTCTGAAAGCAAAAGCTTTTATATTAAGTGTTAACTGTGTTATGAAGTGTCCTGATTGGACATGTTCACCTGTTTTGCCTGATATGTTATCCGAGAGATGAACACCCATTCTCATGCTTTAGAGTTTTGATTTGGTGTAATGTGCTAGTCTTTGGATGTTGTGCTCAGTACTCCAATGTTTCTTCTGTTGTCATTATAATTGGATCCTTAGTTACTATACAAGTGCTGTAGAAGTTACGGATGAAAAAAAACAAATATGGGCTGCAAAGGAGGGTATGCCTCTTGAAATTGTTGGTGTGAATAGGATAAGCTTAACCAGATTAAAGTTAGTGTTTGAGGATACGGGTATCATAAGTAATAAATTATTATTAAGATTTGACATTGATTATGGGTCTGTTGGCCAGGCACGTCCAGGAGAATGCTGATGGGTGGTATCGGTAGCTTAATTTTATCATTGTGTTTATTGTGAAATATTGCCATGTAACTTTGATTCCTTTGGTTGTAACCATCTTCTTTGAAATTGCATCAGCACAGGTTAAAGATTTAGAAGTAGAAATTGAAACCACTACACAAAAGAGTAAAGAAAACCTTCAGCAAGCTATTTTACTCGAAAAGGAAAGAGTTACTCAGATGCAGTGGGACATGGAGGAACTTCGTCGAAAATCATTTGAAATGGAGTTACAGTTAAAATCCAAGCAGGTCGCGTATCTTTTAACATTCTGAATTCTTTTAATTGTTTGAATTTTTGTGCCTGATTGTATGGAGGATGGGTCATAGGTTGGAAAGTTGGACACTGAATCAACTACTGGTTCAGCAGAAGATGAAAGTAGTTTGCAGCAAGAGTTGGATGAGACCAAAAAGCAACTTGAGGACTTGCTAAAGCAGCATCAAGAGCTGCAAGTTAGATCAAAAGCAGATGTCAAAATTCTTGGTAAAGAAGTTAAAAATCTCAGAAATTCTCAAGCAGAACTAAAGAGAGAGCTTATTCAATCCCAGAAGGAAAAAGCTGAGGCAGAGGTATCTGTTAGAGTTAAAACTTCTACATGTTCACTACGAATTATGTATGGTAAAGGCTAAGGAATGTAATTTGGAACTCAGCTATTCTTTTGGCGCTTCAATTTAAATATCTCCGAGCACTCCTGATATAATTTTTCTAACCTTTTGGCTGTCAATTTAATTTTATCCCTATATAGTTTATCTATTCTTTTGGCACTCCAATTTAGATATCCCTGATATTTCACTGTATTCACTAATTATATTCCTTGTTCTACAAACTTCTCCATGTATATGCTTTGATAAGCACACTAGAAGATCAGAATACATTGTTATTCACTTCCTTTTTTTATCACCTAGCTTTTTTCCAATTAATTTTATAGGCTTGCTTAATTTGACCCAAAAACGTATTTCACTAAATATTTGATTCTGAATTTCTTGAATTTTTGTTCTGTATTTTCAGAGACTCCTCCATTTGGAGGAGGTATGTGGGCAGCAAGTGAACACTGCTAGGCAGAAGCTGCTTCATGAATGTCGGATTCTTCACAAACAGCTTCAGGAGTGCAGTAGTAAGTATCTTAATGAAATTGGAGACAAATTAGTTGTTGATTCTTCATTTCTATCAGATGCACGGGATCTCCTGACCACTTCGGACAACCAAATTGACCTGCTCCTCTCTGAGGTACATTCTTGATCTTGGCATTTTGTCCCGATATACAAATCTTTCTGCATTCTTTTGGATAGAACTGTGCTTCCAATGCCCCTTGTCGGTGATTAGTTGTACATATTTCTAACCTCGATTTCTCCCTTCTCACTCTATTTCTTGTTGTTTTGTATTTCGCAGGTACAACTTTTTGGTCAAGGAGAGGGTAGTGTTGTTTCCCATGATCAAGGTAACAAGATTGATGATGAGACAAGGGTGCAAAATAACGATGATGAGTTGAAGGATATACTAAAAGACCTCTTTTTAGATAATGCTACATTAAGAAAACAGATGAACTCTGTTTTCCGTCGCACTCTCAAAACGGGCGATTTACCCAAGAAAGATGACGAAATTGTGCCGGATACAGGTCTAGAGAGATGAAATTGTGGTTGAAATTTGTAAATTTCGCAAGTTAAAAGAAAAGTGAACCCATCTTTCAATTACCTTTTTCATTGCAAGCATATATATATTATTTCGATAAGAGTATGTAACTGCCCAAACATTGTTGTTTCTGGGGCAGTTGGTCTTATAATGAGGCGTTTATATATACATACATAATTTTGAAATACAACTTTTAGATTATTGTATCAGTCATGTAATACTGATTTTAACAAAAGCTGAAATGGAAATCAAAATGCATTATGTAATTGCTACAAATTTTTAGTTACTACCAAATATGCAATTTTACGATTCTACTTTTCTTGATGTTGGAAAGGATATATGTTGAATGACTTAGCAGTCCATAATATGTTGAAGCTTTTGCTATGAGAGAATCTGAGATTCGAGCAAATTTTTTGTTTCTATGTTACATTCAGTCATTTAAATTTTGATTGATTAGCAATTTTTTTTTTTTTTTATTTTAAAAGTGTAATTACCTCTGTTCTATAAATATGTGCATGAAAATTGCTTGTATTAAAATTGTACTATTTAAATCTTATTTTCTAGAAACTTATTTCTCATGTATTAAATTAAAACAGGTCAAATGAAATTTTTACAAATTTTATTTTATATTTAAAATATTAATATAAAAAAATACTAGATTCTGAAAAATATTTTTCTAATATATTGTTATATTTATTTTATTTTGATACGAAAAAATTTAATAGAGAAAATATCAATAGTAATTTTTGTAAAAGAGAAAGTTAATGTAGTATTTTTTTAAAAAAATTAAATAGAGGACTAGTGTTTAGCTTCGAAAATTTGAAAACAAATGGTATAGTACCCATCTAGAACATTGAAAGGTAAAATAGTACTATAAAATAATGTAAATTTGAATAAAAATTATGCATTTTATTGAATAAATCCCATAAATAATGATTTTGATGAAAAAGAAAATTACAGGGAAAAGGGCTCCAAATTAAAACCGCCAAAAAGCCCCCCTCACGAGCTCCCAGACGTCCTCTCTCTCTCTCTCTCTCTCTCTCTATTTGGACAAGGAGAAGAAATGGGCTATCGTGTCTCTCTATTTTTCTTTCGATTTTTCGTTTCTAATTCGACGACTGAGATCCTGTTGTTCCCGTTAATTGCTTTGTTAAGTGTGTGTGTGTACATTGTTTCTAGGGTTTTTATATGGTATTTTCAGTTCTAGTTTGCACTATAACCAGCGTTCCAATTTTCAGCTCCTAAATTTTAATCCCCATATTTAAAACTTAAAAATAAAAGCTGAAATATAGAGAATGTATACACCACAAACCCCTATACTGCAAGGATTTGTTTTGTTGCTGCTTTTAAATTCAATCTTTTCTTATTTTTTGCAAAGAAAAGCTAGTTTTTTCCTCCTTAAAAACTGCAACCAAACAAACCCTGAAAAATAGAAGTGGGGATAAACAATAGTACCTAGTTCGAGGGGAGCTCTGCAGTTAGGGAATGGATAGCTTTAGATACCTGGTGTCAGAGTTTCCTTGAAATTTAATCTCTAAAGTTTAGACAGAAACGTATTTAGAATCAATTGCTGGTTTTTACTAGTTGGAAAGTCAATTTTTTTCTCTATTCTTTGTTCCGAAAACATGTTTTATTTTTCTAAAAGTGGTGCTTCTATTGAGAAATGTGTGTGCTTGAACTGAAGCCGTTTGAAAGGTCCTTTTTTTTTCTCCTTTCCTTAGGTCAATGTGGGAAGCTGAGCAGAAGAATTAGAAACTTTAACTTCTATTTTGGTTCAGAATGATGACTTACATATAAAAAAATTATATAAGAAACTGTGCAAATGTTAGATTTTGTGCATTGAATCATTTTCCTTAAAACAAAATCAACACCTCTTTATATGTATTTGACTGTTTGTAAAATTTTGATACATAATTTTCTTTACATGCATCAGTTTTATGTTTATTCCTTTACATTACATTTTTTTTGAAATTTATTTAGCATGTACTGTCCTCTAAATTTTGTGATAGATAAGTTGCATAGGTACTGACACAAACATGCTAATGTGGCATTTTTCAAACAAATGAAGATACAGCAGGGTACTTGTCTTAAACTTGAAATTTTGGAGACTTCGTGTTTTTCTTGTTTTAAAGCTATGTTACTCAAGACTCCAATATGGTGAAAATGTGTAAGAGGAGATTCAAAACGTAAAAATCAAATTTAATTCCAAGTTTTTCATCATACTATCTGTCTCTGTAATTAATTAAGCATATTCATCTTCCGATTTTTGGATTTATATATTCAAATGATTAATGTTTATTAATTTAAGTTTCTTTCAGGATTGTAATTGATCTTTTTCTGATTGATTTTGCATTTTCTTAAGTTAGAGTCTGTGTCTAAGAGTCGATCTGTGTGTCCCTCAACTGTGCATCTGGTATATTTATGTAAATTCTATGCAAACGCATTTGCATGGGGTTGGCCATGTGTTGGAGTATACGATAATCCTCTAACATGGGAATGGCATCTCATTTGAACTGGTCATGCTTCCTTCAATGCTGAAACTGAGAAATTCTTGTCATCCAAAAGAAATTTTATTTATTTTTGCTTGATTGTTAATTGAGAATAAAAGACTTGGTCAAAGTTGGGGCCGGAATTGTTTATTTTTTGAGCCCTTTAATAAATAATCTTGAACCAAGCCTCAGGACAATCCTTTTACTGTTTAACTAAACTGTTTTGCGATCCTCTCCTGCACATATAATGCGTCAAGGACTGACAATCTTTACTAGAGTGGGAAGGTGGTGACCGATTTTTTTGTTCCAAGAAGATGAAGAATCAGTGTATAGATTACTGCAAATGCATATTTCTATTTAAATTTATTTGCAGTTTAGAGATGGAAATATTTTTCTTCTCTTTAGAAATTTTTGGATGAGCTACAGTTAAAACAATGATTAGTAACAAATTAGCTCTCACTAGGCTTGTTTTGCAAAATATTTCTTTTGTGAAAGAAAGAGAATGCCCGATATAATTTACTTGCCGGCTTCTTGTTTAATCTGAAATAACTCTCAACAAATTTCAATTCCATTTTAAAACCTATGGCCTACGGTGATGTACTCATGTGCAGGTAAGCATGAGCTGGTCTAGCAAAAAGTCGTTAAATTTCGTTGGAAAGAGCGCCGGCAGTCAACCATGCTCTCAAGTAGTTAAAGCTACGTATGAGCAAAGTGTGAGTGAGAATTATAAATTGCATATACGTACACTCATATACGTATTTGTCTTCATGTTTGCTTCTACCTTCTACATATAGGAGATATTTGTAGATGAAGTTTTGCAATGAAAACAAACCATATTTTGAGGTTGTTATGTGATATCTTGCAATTGGAGAAAAAGTGAACTCATCTTATGAAAAGCATAGTTATAGAGGTTGACAGTGCATGTGGTAAAATGACTTGAGGAATAAACATTAGAAAGGTTGAAGAAATAAGACAAAGGTACAACAATTAGTAAGTATATATAAAAATTGCATTTTAGCCAGCTGGAGAGGAAAAATGGAATGTTTTTCCTGTGCAGCTCTCGTGGATTCCCAAACATTGCTTGATTGTTAATATTGAAGAACATACCGCTATAGGACAAAAAAGGAAAAGAAAAAGAAAAAGAAATAAAACTGAAGTCCGCATGAGAGGGAAAGGAGAATTTTTTCCTGTGCAGCTCTCATGGATTCTCCAACATTATTGATTGTAAATATTGAAGAACATACTGCCATAGAACAACAAAAAAAATACTGAAATCTGCACTATAATATGCCCGTCCTAATTCCTATCTGATCCAATATTTTCAGATCAACATTCGACCACAAATTTTCTTCCGATCATACTCAAGCACGAAATCTTCAAATGTAGGAAAGACATGGTTCATACATATATGGTTTTATGACTGATCGTTTGTTTGCAGGTACTTTTGACTGATTGGTGGTTGATTGGGATTGAATCAAATTCCAAGGGAAGAAGATTAGGTGTTGCAGGATTCCCTTCCAGAGGGTAATTCATCCTCTACGTTATTCTTAGTTTCACTTTCTTGATATGTAAAGTTAAACTCTTTACGGCATAGATGTAATTGGATTGAAGGATGGTATTTAAGGTCTCTATTTCATATCAGATGCTGGTCTATAGTAATTCTGTTAGACCAATGTGCTTATTCTAACAATGCCTTTGCCGTTCTAATAAAAATAGAAAACCTCGTTCTGATGGAAATGCATGCTTGATAATCTCTCATGAAGAATTTTCTATTCCAGATATATAGATATTTTAAATTTTTGGTGCCTTCCTCGGACAAGTTCCTGGTTGGAAATTGGTTGTCTATCATTATGGGTTATTTCCCTGCCACTAAATAAAACTGACTTCGTTCAGAGGATTTCTAATATTCGTTTACTTTTATTTATCTGATTATTGCTAATGCTGATGCTGTGACTAATGTTTTCCTCACCTTGGTATAGTTGCATGTCCATGTATGGAAACTGAGTAATGGATTCATCACTCGTAGTGTTTGGACCTTACCTTCTGATTAATGAATTTGATTTTGTCAAATCATTTTGCAAGCCGATTTTGTATTAGTGATTGTTCCAACTGATCTTCATGTGCGGGCAAATGGTCATCGAATTGCAGGAGACAAGCGATGAGACATTTTAAATCTACAGCAATTATAAAGAGGCATGATGCAGTCACTCTTGAAACAGAAGATGGCATGACCATTACGATAACTAACGGCATGAATTTGTTTAAGTCACTTGAAAGTGGCTTTCCCCATGAGGTAACTCTTGGTTATTATATGTTAATCAAGAATCTTACAAGATATGCATACAGAACAATCTGTATACAAATTTATGTGTTTTTTTTTTTTTT
>MKEJ01069969.1:0-10881 GCA_001753735.1 Embelia ribes | reverse complement strand
GTTGGTTATGTCATTGTAGCAATTTATCCCTCGGGTTTCGGGTGCTTGGAATTCGGGGGCGTGATATCTAGTGACTGGAGTACTCTTTGCATGCGTATATCGAGCGCGAGACCTGAGTTACCTTTTGGATATATATATTTATAGTAAACTTTGTATATTATAACCGATGGGCATATTAGTTATGATATGGTAATATTTTGTGCTTTTCCTAGTATATATACTAGCTATTTTAGGCAGTTTCTATATTTTTGCAGAGCCATAGCATATTGTATTTTCTTTTATGTTGTTATTTGTTACTGCGCCGTTGGGCTAGACTTGTAGTAGTTATTGTGTTTTTTTTTTATTTTTGTTAGTTGTACAAGTTTCTGGAGTATAGTCAATATAAGTATATGTTAAACTGGTTATATCTGTATTTCTGGGAAGATGGTATATCACACACATACATACGTATATACATACACACACGTGTGTGTATTCTATTTAGATTTTTGTGCAGTTTGGTTAATGGTTTTCTATTATATATGTGCATTTCTTGTGAGTATCATTTAGGGATTGATTATTACTATTATTGTGAGTAGCATCGTTGAATCAGCCTCTCGTTATAAATGTTTTGAATAATATTAATAATAAAAAGGAATGGCTTAAGAAAAAAAAAGATAATAAATATGAATTTAACAGAAAAGCTGGCCCGGGGGTGTTGTATTGACGTTCACAAGTTTACACTTCTTAGGTACAAGAGTTTTTAGATTATTGGGCGTATTCGTTCATCCTTTTATTTCACAATTATTTCAGGTACATCAGATGTAGTTGTAGGTAGCCGAACCTGACTTAGAACCAGTCCAAATGGATTAGTTGGTTTAGTATTTCATTTTTAATTTTTTTTGTATTTATCACTTTGTATAAAATTATTAGTAATAAAATCTAGTTTATTTTGAGATTCTCCTTTTACTATTATTATTTATTATTACTATTAACAACCTATTTTTTCAGGTATTCACAATTAAATTCTACATCAGATTATCATTTATGTCATCTATAACGTTAGACTATTATTTTCTTTATCTTTCACAATTCTTTATTTAAAATTTGACATATATGAATACATATTATTAGATGATAATATTTTTTTCTTTATAAAAGATAATATTATACATATAATTATTCAACTTTGAATTTTTAATTTATATTTATATTTATATTATTTATATACGTTTCTTATATTTACAAATAAAATTATATAAGTTTAAATTTTGATTTCTTATTAAATATATATATTTTATAATATTTAATTTATATTTAGTATCATAATTAGTTTTAACTACTAAGTTTATAAATTTGATAATAATTTTTTTCAGTTACATATTATAAATCCTAGCCTTATTCATTAGTTATAGACATTACATAATATTTTATTATACTCAAAATTCTAATTTGGATTTGATAAATTTTTTTAAATGTGAAATTTAATTTTTTTTTATTTTTATTACTCATTATTTTTTAAGTATCATTTTGATTACATAATAATAATAATAATACTTTAATTTAAATATTAAAATTTAAATTTAATTTCGTATTAAATTAATGTGATATAAGATAAAGCAAGAAGTGATTTACTTGAAAAGTAATACATATTTTATAAATTTAGTATTGTTTAATTATTGAAATTTTATATTAATAGTAGAAATAATAAATAAACTATTATATTTTAATGATTATAGCAAGTAATGTGAGAATAGATAGATAATATATTATTTTTATATGTTAAAGAAATGAATAGTAATTCTTTAGATTTGGAGAACAATTCTAGAGATTCTCCATTTTACATAACAACAAGGTAATCTGACGCATAATCAAAAAGTTAACATTACCTAGCTTTTTGTTACCAAAAATAGGGAAAGAGAGACAATTGGAGAATCTGATGCAAAAGCTCTTATAGTAATAAATAAAAGCATAACACCATTAGCCATGGATGATGAATTGAAATCTCAGTTGTGAAATCATGTTATCGTTATAAAAAAGCAAAAGAACATCTGAAAAAATCATACAAACATGAGAAAGGCTCACACACACGCCCCAAGAGAGAGCAGAAGAATTAGGAAACACATTGCAAATACAAGAAACACACCTGCGTCAGATACTTGAATGCATCCACGACTGGAGTAATCATATCTCTGTATGCCTCTATCTACAAATCACAACTCCACAACTTTAGTAATCTCAGGCACGAATGAACTAGACCTAAAGTACCAATTTCAAAAATAGATACACAACTAAATAATTTTATAAGTCTACAATGATGACACAACGACCACATGATAATATAGTACCTGATGGACAATTGTACGGAGCACGGTCATTGGATTAGCATGAGCAAGCTTTGCAACCATGCGACCCAGCTGCTTCAAGTTTTCTTTTGCAAGTCGTTTCAAGATCCTTCTAGTGTCCAACTGAAAATGAGCGTGTATAGCAAATTATACTCCTCACAAACAAGATAAGGAGCATGGAAGAACATCATAATCCCCAAATTGTAAATTACATACCCTAGCAGTTTGCCTTGCAGCTAAAACCATTGGCATGCTTTCATCATCTTTTTCCCATTCCCCATAAAGACGATAGCGTGCCTAATTAGACAACAATTTACTAAGACAAATACATTCATTACGCCTTAACTATAACAAAGATCGAGTATAACACAGATCCAAACCTCATAAGGAAGGAGACTCATAACTTCCCAAATCTCCTGCCCAACCGCAGGATTAGCTGGAACCAATTGTAATGAAGGAAGTAGGCACATGCCCAAAGCTTCCTCGATCCTTAATCTGGCCTCCTTTAGATGCAAACGAGGAGTTCGATTTCCATTCGTATGAGCTTCAAAATTGAAAGCTCCATCACTAGCATTGACAAGCTCAAGTGCCGACAATAAATAAGCTTTTAGAACCTTGCAGACCTGCTTATTGAGAATCCTCAAAACATGTTTAGATGTGAACCCCTAAAAACAACAATATATTTAAGTACATGATGCAACTCAAGCAACAGCAAAAGCAATCAACCTTCTGCAGCAACAATGTATCACGATAAAGGTAAGGACCAGCACAAGAAAGCTTCTCGAAAAGCTCTTTTGGAAGATCAGTGAATGATCTTCTGATTGGCGACTCCATTTCCATAGAATTGCTACTAGCCTCAAGAGGCAACCCCAAGCTCTCAAATTGTATCTTGCGAACAAGTTTATATGCTGAAGAGATTGATCTTTCAATGAGCCTGGACACACACAAACACATGATTTGTAATCAAGGAACGTAAATGCATATCCAGCAAAAAATGTTGGAGCAAAAAGTAGGCTTTTGGAATTTCAGGTTGTTACAGTGAAGATTAAAAGACTTGCAAAGCATCAAAACCAAATAAAGACTAGTACAAAGACTGAATTCAGCCGAAGTATTTAAAATATCATTCACTGAGATGTACCTGAACAATTCTTTCGAAATCTGAATATGCTCCGCAGGATTAAGAGGTGAGAGACGGTCGAACAGTATTTTAGCATGACACCTAGAAAAAAAAAGTGATTAATACAGAAAGAATATTGAAAGACATACAACTGTGAACAAATGTGCGAGAACCTAGTCAATATGGTTTCAAGACAACTGATAGAATGTTCAATACTCAATTAATCAACAAAAATAAAAAAAGTGCAGCATTAAGAAAACGACTGCAATTGATATTCTATTTGAAACCCTTGATCAGTAGCCTATTCTTAAACTTCAATGGATGAGAAAATCCTAAAGCAGTCACATAACATGAGCATTTTTTGACTAATGCCAACATGGAAAGAGAGAAAGAACGAAAACAAAACACAGAACCAGATATGGCCTTCATTTGAGCAGAGACAAGAAACACTCCAGACCAGTAAAAATCCACCAAAACAACATCGCATGTAAAACAATAATAGCTCAAGAATGCTTAGCATTACACGGAACACAAAGTATGATGTTGTGATGCAGGACTGAATTTGTAAGCCGCAACAAAATGAATGCGTTAAAGCTAGTTAGCTTACAAAAAAATAAAGATAAAAAATTCCACATCTTACACAGATTAATTAGAGTAGACACGACCTCATGTTTGGCACAGCAGCAAGAAGCAAAAGGATACAATCAAAAAGGAAACAAGATGGGGAACAAGAAAGACATTAATAAATTTTTATTCTAAACAAAAAGAAGCATCAAAAGCCACAAGTGTATCATATAACAGATTCCACAAAAAAATATTAGTTTAAAAGAAATGAGCCAATGCAGACGCAACAGATGCAAATATCCTTCTTACCAGTCATCCACTGCCAGAAATCCAGTTAGCAAGCCCAGTATTTGATTATTTTCAAGCTCTGAAACTCGTTCAGACACTGCCTCACTTTCTGCATCTAAAGCAGAAAAAAGATCTATAGTGACATCTCCTTGCTTCTCGTCATCCATTAGATCTTTTCCGGTTGCAGCCAGATTAATTTTTCCAATTTTATTGGCCTGTAGCCAGAAAGTGATAAGAAAAAATGGATCAGGCAACCAATTTCAAGGAATGAATTGAACCTTTTCTGATAAGCCTGAGAAAACTGTAATTATGCAATTTGATAAGCTGATTTTTTTGGATGTGTAATAACAATTACATTAAAGAATTGCTTACCAAAGAAAGCAAAGGCACCAAGTAAATTAGAGTTAAATGAGTGTCCAGGAAATGGGAGACTGACAAGTTATCTACTTTCATTGTCCGACAGGGAGGAAATTATGTGCAACAATTGGACCATTTTCCTTTAGTTTTTCACTCATTTTTCCCCAAACCTATTTCTGCAACTTTTGGAACGCTGAGGAGTATTTGTGGATGAAAAAAAAAATCATAAAGAAAAAAGATTACAGAATAGACCATACATGGCCAGTGAGGTCCCAATTTTTAGGTTACAAGAAGCCAATTTCCTTTCTAGCATATTTGGGGCCTAATTGTTGTGATACTTCCTCAAACCTAGACTTTGTCGACGCAATAAATGATGAGTTCAGTTTCCACAAACCACCGGTGAAACACTTTAAATCACAAGCGGCACTGGATGCATGACATAATAAGTGCATAAGAAAGCGTGTTACACATGAGAGGACTGTAACATATACACGCAACATACATATAAGACCACGAAAGGAAGAAAATATGTTACAAAAATCCTCAATTAAGTGCATAGCTTTTACTTCTCAAAATAATAAAGTCAGAAAAGTCCTTGCATCCAACCAAGGGGGAGGAAAATGAATGCTTTGATATTCAAAACAATCTATCTACAACCAATACTTCTAATTGATTACCTCTTCAAATCGTTTAGTAGAGAAGACACTATAATGTTCAAATGCCTCCTCATCCTTAGGAAGTAAATGTGCATATCTGTATAACACAAAGTTGGAAGTAGAATTTAGCCCAACCAGCAAAACATTAGGATAAGACAAAACAAAAACATTACAAGGCAAGGCAAGACAACTGATAGTATACTCGTCAAAAATGCACACATAAATAACTCATGAGGTACAAACAAATCAAGCATCCAGCATAAACATCAGCATACAGAAAATGATTTCAACATGAATTCTATTTAGGATATACAAACTTCTCCAACATACCACTTCCCAACATTACTAGCATACCACCGAATCTGCCTGAGGTTGCATTTTGCACACTACTTTAATACAAGGTTAAAAGAACCCTAGACAGAGAAAAAAAAAGTAAGAAGCATATAAGACCAAACAACAAATAGGTTACTCATTAAAAGACAAAAGGAACAAGTATTCTTGTAATGAAATACTACTCGCACTAACATGTCAGCAATTTTTAGCATCACATATATTGACAGAAACCAACAACATATTTAACTCAAAACAAATAGGGAAGGGGCTCAACAAAGTCCAACGAACTCCAACTACTAATTGTAAAATTTAAATCAAACCAAAAGTAGGGGAAAGATGAAAGAGAGAGAAAAAATCCATATCAAATGTCATGTTGCTATAAAGAATTGACTAAATGACAGTTCAACTGAAAAAAAAATCACAGCATTAGCAAGGTCCAAAATGCATAAACAACTCACATGCTATCCAGATCAATGAAGTCTTTCTTCACCAGTAAGGCAGTAAGATGATAGAGTCTAAATGGCACAGGATGATTCACTTCCATACGCTGATAGTATTGAAACTTAAACCCCAGAATTTGAGACACGTGGGACTGTAATATATTGAAAATCAATTAGGCAACGCTTTTTCCTATTTCAACTTAATGTTAATTGCCGATCCAAGCAGGGTAATGCGCACGGCATATTTTATATGTAATAAAATAAATAACTAAACCTTGGGGAAAATCGGAATTAGATCCAGGAAGACATTGTTATCAGGCTGCAGTTCGAAACACTCCAACACCTAAAGCATCAAACTCCAATTAGTCATAAAATATGAGCTTTGAAGAGCCAAGAACTCCAATAAATATCTTCAAGAAATTTCAAAACTAAGCACATTAGTGAAACTAACAAGGTCAACTTACAATATCAAAGACACGGCTCGGATCTAGATCGAAGTGTCCTATCAGTGACTGCAAGAAATTACATCACTTAGAAAGCCAAAAAATGACAAATTACAGTAATACAATTAAAAATGCAGTAAAAAGTAAACCTTAATTATGCCAACTGTCGCTGTCGATGCACTTTGGGTTGATGCTTCAGAACCACGACAAAGAAGGGTAACCTGCCATGGCATTGCTTGACATAAGTAAAAGAAATAGACTAAGAAAGATGGGGAAATTAAAATGGCCATTGCCAATATTTACCCCATCACACCCCACAAACCTCAATTCTAACAAAATAACTATGTAGCATGTCTATATGTGTGCCCTTTTATCAGATCGCCCAACACTGACCCTACCAAACAAGAAATTTGCTCACACCGGAGAGAATCTAAGCACGTTATAAAAACATATACATCTACATCACCAAGGAAATCAGGATGAAGATCCATACAACACCATCAACAAGATAGAAACTCCATGGCAATGCGCGGACAAAAATTAATTCAGTATTCCAATAGATGCACAAGGAGGCATAATAGTTAATACATAGGAGATCTCACTATTTATTTGATGAAGGAAGGAAAGAAAAGTACACAGAAGAAAAATAAATCAACCCATGAAGCATCCATTTGACTCTCTTGGCATCATTTACGCTACAAAGTGAACAAAATTTCACAAAGTGGATAATACTAGATTTTCGTAGGTTATGCTGTGAGCCAATTAGGTTGACTCATTGTCATTTGAAGGAAGGAAAAAGACAGCATGAGAGTCATGAAGCTTTTTGGTTCTTTTTTTCCTTTTTGCTGCTGTATTTAATTTAGCCAAAAAAAAAAACATACGCTTCCGCATATTCTCAAAGCCATTTATTTACAAGGTTGAAATGACAAGTAGAAAAGATGATTACAAACTCCTCACAGTAAATTCTCCAGCGCTTTGACAAGTTCGTGGGAAAATCAATCAAGTAATACAGTTAGCATGCATATTATAGAATGAAACTAATTAAAGAAGAATAACATTACCAGCTTCGCGTAGCCTTCACTCTCTTCCCGAAGAAGGTTAAACTTTGTTTGCTGATAAAGCAAACGAGTGTTTACTCTGACCTGAAATAAGCGGAATACAATAGTTTAGAGTCAGAACTAAAATGACAAGTGACAGTTCCATGTTCAGGAGATATGATAACCTCAGTCAAGGATGTTATGATACAAGTTCATGAAATTGATAAATGTAAATAGAAATGATTAAGTGAAACAAAGGTTCCATACTTTTTCAGCATAGGACCCATTCTCTGTATATTAATATTCCACTCATACATATAAAACTTGTATATGCACATAATAAATTTTTAGAAACGATTTAAGGGAGAGTAAATTCAAGTACATGTAGATCACATAAAAATCCTTGGGCTCTGTTTGAATTTTGAGGAAAGGAGAAAGAAATAGAAAATTAAAAATTTTCCCCACCACTTGTAATGGAAAAGAAGGAGAAAGGAAAGTATGTACAAAAGAGGGGAAGTGAAAATTTTGAAATGTTTTATTCCCATGTTCTTTTTATTTCTCCTATCTTTAGTTTCTACTTCATCCCCTATTTTCTTCCTCCTTTTTTTAACAAAATCAAACAAGAGAATGAATTTTCCACTAATTTTATCTACTTTCTTCTATTTATTAAAAATGAGAAAGTTTACCTTCTTCTCAATTTATCAAAGATCCACATAACAAAAAGGCTAAGAAAAACAATTTGCAAAAGAACTTAAACGCAAGGCAAAGAGAGGTTTGAACGTTGTTCTCGATCAATGAAAGTTAAAAGCAAGCAAGGCTGGATTCAGTTACCATACAAGATTCGAATAAATTAAACATGGCTTGGCACAATAACAAATGCATACAAGTTTAAGATAAATATGAAGGGTTAAATAGTACGGATTCTTGCCGCTTTCAAGAATGCGCAACCGCAATAGTGCTAAAGTTGGTGTCGAGCAATTAAGGAGTGTTTCAGAAACCATTTAATTTCTAAGATCCGACGTATCAACCAAACGCTTCTCATTGGCCTCAAGGTGAACATAGTATAAACGCATTTCAGGAAGGAAATGTGTTGGTATAAGAATGGATACCAAACGAATAATGATCATTGCAGGAACTTCTCTCACTGAGTGTTTGTAAACAAGGACCAACGGTCATACACAAAAAGCATCTTGATTCCGAACTCGACCTTAGGTGAGGGCGTAGCGAAATTGCTTCAAAAAGAGTTTTTGATGATGAGGAAGCTTATCAATGACGAGTATATTTCCTATAGATACTTTCCGTTTGGATGGAAAATACACTTCAAAGAGTACCACATCAAGGATGCATCCGAGCTGTGTATAGCTCATGACTTTGCTACACGTTGGTTGAATTCCGTATGAACTTTGAACAGCTGTTGTGTGTGGTCAAACCAAAGGTGTCAAAGGCCAGAACCCCAATGGTAACAGGATGATGTTGTGCCAATTGTAATGGAACATATGTCAGAGCCAAAACTGATGACAGGATGATGTTTGAGCCCACCATATGTGATGGTTAATGGTGACAGGTATAAGAATTTCAAGCACAGTCCTTTGACCATTATGGGTGGAGAAAGCTTTGGGTGTATAACCGGACATGGCTTGGTAAGTATTGGGTGTCTTTACATATGGTGGAGACATTACAAGATTGTCTAAGGACTGGCCTATAGTATAGGGTTGTTTAGAAACCGTGAATAATAGGAGATAACTGGATCGGATGAATATCTTACAATTTCTAAATTAGAAAAGTACATCCTCTGCGATACATGGAGAAAGGTGCTTGGTAGAACTTCGATTATTTATAATCTATTCTTCAATGGATGCAGATTCACATAAATTGATGAAAGACTGTATAACAAGAATGAAGAGGGCAGTGAATCTGCTAGTCACCATTCTCATGCATTGTTATGTTGTTTCAGAATAATGATCTTTGATGTTATTAGTCCATTTGGTCTCCTTTGCCATTTTCTGTTTAACATGCCAAACCCTTGGAAGATCTGGACTCCTCGTGTGCGGAAAAGAAAAATGAAGGCTAGTGTCTTGTCCCTCGTGCTCTCATGTGAATATGACCAAAGAACTTCCAAAGCCAGGAGGAACCTGAGTTTCCTTGCAGAGAAAATTGTGCTCCTTTTTCTTCATATATGCACTTGGATGAGTTGAACCATCATCCAAACAGGACTTTTCAGATTCTTTCAAGTACTTAGATGTGGAATTAGGGTTTTACACCTCCTTTTGGGCATTGGTTGGACACTGGTGCTCCATTTGCATCATTCACATAAAATACTTTGACCAGCGGAAGGAAAACAGAGACGCTGCATTCGTCAGCAGCAGCTCGGGAACATCTCAGTTCATTTCCAGCATCATATCTAGATATCAATACATTTTGTAGCTAGAATTACCATCAGATTACCTCTTTAGACTTCAAATCTGCAGCCTTTATCTTGATCATTTCAGCCTCCCACAAAAACTCCTCCTAAAACAAATTAGCCATATATTAAATCTCCTTCACTTGTTACTAGAAAATTTACAGTTCCAATAATGGAATAAATTGAACAAACACTCACCTCACAACGTTCGTGGAAAAGCCTCAATGGGACTAAAGAAGATTCCACTAGCCATTTCGCCTGGACAAGCAAAGTTAAGTCAAGCCCAAAGAAATGAGGAGAAATCATAAGAACAAAAACATAAATAGTGGCATAAGTAATGCAGAAACGTCTGAGCCATCACATAACTAACAAGCAAAAAGAATGCAGGCATGGCTCTTGGACAGGAACCAGTGAGACTTTCCACAAGAATTGGGCTTTTAAGAGAAGTAACATTAACTGTGTTCATCACCCTAACACACTTATATAACTTATCTTTATTCTCTCCTCAAAAGTCAAGAGGAAAATAGGGGGGTAAAATATCAGTAAGCACACCAACCTTTCACTGGATCGGCAATTAGTACACCAACTTTTTTTTCGGCCAATTAGTACATTAACGTGAGAATAATTTGTCCATTAATACACTTTTGACAGATGCCGTCAAATTTTTTGACGGAATCTGTCAGTGTGTCATCCACATGGAATGCGCGACACGTCACAGGGTTAAAAAATTAACTGGGGGGGGGCGGGGGGCGGGGGGGGGCGGGGGGGGCGGGGGGGGGGGGGGGGGGGGGGGGGGGGGGGGGGGGGGGGGGGGGGGGGGGGGGGGGGGGGGGGGGGGGGGGGGGGGGGGGGGGGGGGGGGGGGGGGGGGGGGGGGGGGGGGGGGGGGGGGGGGGGGGGGGGGGGGGGGGGGGGGGGGGGG
>MKEJ01069949.1:0-21091 GCA_001753735.1 Embelia ribes | reverse complement strand
TAGTCTATTAGAGTATTTTTACACTAATTAAATTAACAAATTTTTAACGACTAAAATTGGGACCTATTTTTATCTATATGTACACTTTAGTAATCTCTAAACTAGCTAATCTACTAGAGGTGCCGTAAGATAACTCATATTAGGGAGCCTACTATCTTTTTATCCATAATTACAATGCCAACTCATCATTCTATCGTTATATTCTAATGACACTGTTCCAATTTGCGGCATTTTTTTTCACAACTAGCCTAACTTTGTGGAGGTAGAGACGCTCGCAATTAGATCTTTTTTGTTGAGACCAGATCATCAAAAGTCAACATATAAAACAAGAGAATTATCAGAAGCACCCCTAAGATATGACTATTTGTCAATTTAGTCCAAAGTTTCAACTTTTATCAATTTCAATATTTTCACTAGTGTAGAAAATGTTTTTTACGTCAGAATTTAAAATCAGTTCCATATTAATCGATGTCAAAAACCGGTTGAACTGGCCTATCTAGGCCAAGTTTTAAAATCTGCACTAGTGTTTGTTAAGTCATCAAAAAGGTTCTTTTGACTATTTTGCCCTTTAGATACACTATATGAAGGCAATTAATTGCATATAATTGATATTATTGTATAAGTTAATTATTTAAAAAATTATACTTCTTAAATTTTAATATTTTAAATCATTTATATATCAATAAAAAATATTAGTGTATAAACCAATAATAAATTTATCAATCCATAGTAAATATATAAGGAGATTGGTCATTATTGTGGCCAAATATGCAACCAACAAATTTTGTTATTTTTCAATTTTTGAATAACATAAAAATTAGAAAGAACTAAGCCTTTTTATATCTAAAACTAGATCAATAAATAAAAAGTAATATTATATTTGATTTTGATTAAGAATTGTTTATATATATATATATATATATGGTTTAATTAGTTAAATAACTAACTATAAAAAGTTTTGGTGGTTATTAGATCGCTAAATAACTGATGAGATAAAAATTAATTTACTTTATTAAGCAAAGATTTATTGATAAAAAAATGAATGAAAAAATATTCGTTTTTTTCAAATGTATAAATATATAATTTAGTTTATTAAATAATTAATCTCTAGCTTAAAATCAATTATAGGAAATACACTTAAACTTAATATAAATTATCCTTTAATGGCAAGGGCAAAATGGTCATATATTAGGCAAAAGTACTTTTTTGATGACTAATTGAAACCTTAGGGATGAAATAATAAAACTTTAAATATTGAGACTAAATTGATAAAATGTAAAATCTCAAAGTTATTTTTGATAATTATCCAACAAAAAAACATAAAAGTTATAGCTGGATAAGGAAAGCTTCTCCCTTGACCATATCTGAAAATAATCTTTCTTTTAATTTAATATAAATTTAATTGGAAAGTCATTAGTGTCAGATTTTATTGATTGATCCTCTCCAATCTCTCTCTCTCTCTCTCTCTCTCTCCTTTTCTATCCTCTCCTCTGCTCTGCTCTCCTTTCCTTTTCCTCCATTTTCCATATTGAGTGCATTGTGTGTGATTAAACATGGAGGGTCAAGAGATTAGTGTGGTTAATCAATCTTCAAAAAGCAAAAGTGTAATTAAATCATTGAGCATTTTGGTTGTGGATGATGACACTACTTGTCTCTCCATTGTTGCTGCCATTCTTAAATCATGGAGATACCAAGGTATTTAATCTTTTTTTTTTTTTTTATGCTTGCCTTTTTTAGATTTTCTTTTGTAAAAATTTAGTTGAAAATTTACATTTGAAAAACGAATAAATGGAAAGACTACTCATTTCTTGGGTGAAATTGTAAAAACACATGTCAGGTGTTCACTGATTTTAGTTTCAAAGAAAAAAACCGATGTATAGGATCTACTGATAGGCTTTTGTACATCATTTTCTGTACGTATATCATTATTATTTTTAAAATTCAGCCGAAACAACATTTCTCTATTAACAAGAGATATTTATTCCTGTATTTCCTTATGTATGCATTAATTTCTTCCAAGTTCCAATCTACTTGTCATTTTGACATCATTACATTCGATCCATATTCCATAAATACTTGTTTTTACCTTTGATCGGGAAAATTACAGAGGAAAAAAAAAAATGACAAATTGAGTATTAGCAGAAAAAGGAAGGACCAAATCACATATCATATTATTTAATTAATATGATAAAAGTAAGGGTAAATTTCAGTTTATCCCCCTCAGCTATCATCTAGTTTCACAACGCCCCCCTCATCTACCATTAGTTTTACTTTGCTCCCCTCTCTTTTATTATAACGAAATTGCTGTTTTCCCTGATAAATTACTATGCCCTTTTCATTAAAAAAAACATTATATTGCACAATTCGATTCAGTTGTGAGTTGAATGGAAAAATTATAACATAAATTAATGAATAGAATTGTTTAGAAATTTATGAAATTTTTGTTTGCAAAGATTGGGATGAAATTTGGTAAAACAAAATATAAAAATTAATAAAATATTAATTTTTATATTGGGTTTTACTCAATTTCATTCCAATTTTTATAAATAAAAATATTCTTAATTTCTTATCAATTTTGTTTTTATATTTTATGTTATAGTTCTTCAAATGACTTAAATTCTGCAAATTTTGGATACATAAGATAGGGTTTATCTAGTTAAATAAAAATATTCTTAATTTCTTATCAATTTTGTTTTTATATTTTATGTTATAGTTCTTTAAATGACTTAAATTCTGCAAAATTTGGATACGTGAGATAGGGTTTATCTAGTTAAAGGGGAATTATTTGTAGTTCATAAGGGAAAATGGTAATTTCGTTATTATAGTAAAAGATAAGGGGGCAAAACAAAATATTTGGTAGATAAGGGAGTGTTTTGAAACTAGATGATATATGAGGGTGATAAATTGAAATTTACCCATATGTTGCGTACCAAATTCGCGCCAAGTGTCATTCTATATTTGCGCCAAATGACACTTCATTTTTCTGACAAGTGTCAATCACACTTGACATTTATATATATATTTTGTTCACTCATTTTCTATGTAGAATCAATGAATTTATAACATGCATGTATGAATTTATATTATACATTGAACTATTATACTCCACATGCCCATATTTTTACCCATTTTTCTAATTATTTTATTTTTTTAGCCTCCCAACATTTACATTTATCATTTAATTCTAACTTTTGATAGTATGTTAGTTCAATGTACATGTGTTAAATCTTCACGCTAATAAGTGGATGGAAATGTCTACAGATATGTTCAACTTGAATTATATGTATCTCTAATCTTTAAACAAACATGCTACAAGGATGCCATCAATGTAAAAAAGCGCCCAAATGTAAAACAAATTAAAATATTTATTAGTTTTGCTTATTCAAGCAACACTTCTTGAAATTCAAAAAAGAAATACACACACCAGTACATGCATCCAATGTATATATGCAAGAAAAAATAATATACATGCATGCACAAATGTATACGGAAAATTGGATCAATATGCATTAAGTATTTAAATTCAAATTGTGTTCTTTCAACATGCATTAAGTATTTAAATTCAAATTGTGTTCTGTGCCTACCAAAATGCTGTAAAAGTAATTTTACATTCCTCCTTTCCTTCATAAAGTATCATTTGGCGTCATGAAAAAATAATAATGGTGAGTTTAGTTAATTTATGACTTATGAGACTATAAGAAGTAGCAAATATATGATGACTATTGACACATATGGTATGCTCTATGATTTTGCCGTACTCTTTAAATCTTTGGTAGTTTTCTCTTCTAATGTTATGTTGTATTAATGATTTTTCCATCTCTTTTCATATTATGCGAATTGGGGATGTTGATAGAACCATCCAAACTGATAAAATCGTTTGAACCAAACTGAACTGAAAGGAAATCGAATCAAGCTGATAAGCTATGATTTGGTTTGATTTATAAAATTCTAAACCGAACATGAATGGTTCGGTTTTTAATTTTGGGGGTAAACCGAACCGCCATATTAAAAAATTAAAATAATATATATATATATATATATTGACTATAATAACATACATTAAAACAAAATCCTAATTGAAACAATTCATTATATTGTGACAGAAATGTCAAGCGTGGAAGTTATTGAAAAATATTGCTCAATGTTGAGCTTAGTGGAGAATTTTTATGATTGCTATTAAGAATATTTTTAATATTTGGTTATTTATTATGTAGTTTTGAATTTTAATTAGCTTCTTATAAATATTTCTTACTATTGCTATTAAGACTACTTTTTTTTTGGGTATAAATGTTTCTTTATGTAGTGTCATTGTCAATATAGTTATTATTGACTATGTGATTCGTTCATTTTCAAACCGATCAAACCGCCCAAACCAAACCGATAAATTTGGTTTGATTTGATTTGATTTTACCTTTTGATTTCATTCAAACCGAACTGTTCAATATTAATTGGCTTAGTTTCTATTTTTTAGTAAAAAGCCGCCTAAATTGAACCGTAAACACCCCTAATGTGAATTGGTGTTGAATGATGACTATTTTATGAAATGATATGAGTAATCAAATAGTAATTAGTTGATTAATTCTAATGCCTTTTTTTTTTCTTTTCTTTTCTTTTCTTTTCTTTTTTTATAGAAGAGTGATTATTTTTATAGGATTTACTTTTACATTTATTTATAGGTAATTTTCTATGCACTTTTTTTTATTTATTATAATTACTTATTGTTTGATACGGAATATAGTGCTTAATAAAAGGCTATTGCAACTCTACAGTAATATTATTTAAGCCAAATAAATAATTCTAATATAATTTCAATTTTAGCCTATCTACTGGAAAAATATATTAATTACATTTAATTGCAAATAAATAAATAAATATGCATGAAATTTAACATAAACTTGAGAAAACAAAAAACAAATAGTTAAAAATGTAGTATAAATTAAAACAGGGATCAATACTTCATTTTTTGCAGCAAATGGCACTCCACTTATTGCCACATGCGAACAACAAAAAGTTTTAATCTTGGAAAAGGAAAAGATTTCATTATCTTTTGATTATTTGTGTAAAAAAAAAAATAAACATCATACATTATACTCAATTCATTTCAAAATAAATGCCATTTAAGGTTGATACACACGAGTTTAGATAATTAAATAGTCTCAATTTATGCAAAAAAAATAAAAAATAAATAAATACCTTTTAACCGAATATCCTCAATAAATTTTTTGATTTGTGTTGAGTGGTTGAAAATTTAAAAGGATAATATGGCTAAAATTGAAAATGTAATAAATGTATTTGCTTTCTAAAACGACAATTTATGAAATAATGAAATAAGATTTTTTTTTTTAAATGGCACTTATTTTGAAATGGATGGAATATTAAAAATTCTTATAACTTCCAAATTCACAAGATTTATAAGAGCATACGCAAAAAATAAAAAAGAAACACCAACATAAGACAAACTACAATATATTCCCTCTATTCATTTTTAAGTATTTTTAAGGTTATGGCATATAGGTTAAGGAGACCAAGAACTATACTCAATTGTAGATAAAAATAATAGCATTTTACTATACTATTCTTTATTTAAAACTAAAAATAGTCATCAATGAAGTAGTTATTAGGGGTAAAATTGGAAAATTTTAATCAATATATTCTTATTTTTTAAAACTTAACTTAAATATGATTGAAAACAACGTCTACAAATACAATTCAAAAGTAATGGGGTAAATAAATGATAGTTTAGAATGGAAAATTTCCAAGAAAGATTACATGATGTTCCAAGACAGTATGTAGCAGTATTTAAAAATTTAATGATCAAATTTTTGTTATGTTGTTTTGAGGACATTAGAAATTGTTTTAAAAACTTTCAACTAAAATTTTTGATTTCTATTAGATTAACCCCCAATGGCTCTCATGAGGTACTATGAAAGCCAAGTTTTACTTCTTCCTTTTTTTGTTCCCTTAAGATTACATCAACATCAATAATCTTTTCGAGTACAAACCGCAAACAAATGCATAAAGGTTCGAGTAATGATGGCCTGTCACTCTTGTTTAAATGAACATAGCTATGCATATTTTTCGTCCAAGAAAAATAAATAGAATGTTTGTTTATTGATAAAATAGAATGCAATATTATTGTTTGTGTTACAACAAATATAGCTCTTGATTAGTTTCCACATATACACTCTTATTTAGTGGGAGAAAAGTTCAAATCACTAGAAAATAGAAAAAAAATCCATCTTTTATGAAGTATAAGAATATACCAAAAATTCTATCATGAAATATAGCAACTAATATGAAGAAAATTCCAGATATGATCCATGCATCGCACGGGTTGCATATTAGTTATAAATGAAATAATATTGGGGAGTCAATCAAAATTTATAATATAATAAAAGTAGTGTTACGCAACGTTATAGTAACAAGTGGCATTCTATTTTTGAGCCAAGCGGCAATCAATTTTTGTGACAAGTGGCACTCTACTTTTATGACACTTGGCACTCTATTATCTCATACATACACACATTTAATTTGCTCACCCAGTTTTAAATAAAATAAAAACATCATATTAGTATTTACATGCATGCATTGATATTTGACCTTTTGGTTCATTGTACATGTGATAAAACAATATATACTAAGTTGTACAATAAGTTCCAAAAATCTCGTATGCATTCATGTTTTCTAATATAAAATTTTGTTCACACGAAATAAGAAGACAAAACTACAACAGAAATGGTACAAAACAACGTACATATAAAATGTTAATTTGTCGAAGGGAGATGTATTAATTTGTCCTCTTCTTATGGTTGAACAAAAAAAATGAAAGATTTAAAATATTATTCCAATTAAATTTATGACGGTAAGGAAAATTTGGTAGAAAATAAAATAAAAAGCGGTGAAAAAATACAATACGAGAACAAAGAAAATGGAAATGCAATGTATACATATATATATGTACACACAAATGTATATATACACAATTAAGATATTATTTAACTATTATATAAAAAGTACCAATTCCACCTAATGTTTCATGTATTTTTTCTAAGTTTGCTTTTCATCTTGTTTATTTGTAAAAAAATTCATCATGCCCAAAATAGTAAATTAATTAATTTTAATTTGTATATTTTTTGTCAAGAGATAATACTATCCTTGAATATTTAGATTGATAATTATCACGTATCTAACAAGCTAAACAAGATATTTAAATAGCATATTAATTATCAAAAGTATAAATTAGCATACGAATTCACGGATTTACCTCGAAATTTCTATACGAAATATACTTAAAATTCCGATAAATAATAATTAAAATACTTCTATTTTTATTAAAAAGTAGTCAAAATAATTGGCTTCAATTGTAGAGAAAAAATCATATTTGGCTTTATTACATTTCATTAAATACTCAAAACATCACTCTAATAAATTAATAAGGGTAAATTTTAAAAAAAAAATAATACTTTATTAGTTTTTAAAATGAATACTTAAAAGAATATAATTTTATTTTAAAATAATAATTTATAAATATCGTGCAATATGCGTTCGACTCTGCTCGTGTATTAAAAGGAGATTTTACATTCTAAAATACTTCACTTCGCAACACATCATGTGCCATGTGGCAAATAATTAAAAAAAAAAAAATATCTGGGAGTGAATCAAATTTTACAATACATGCCCATCTTTTTTTTTTTTGCACCCTTTTTAAGAATAAATTTAGTGGGACCTACTCATGTATTGGTGGTTGTAACCCGAAAAATTGTTAAACCTTTGAAAGTTTTCCTATTTCCAAATTACAAGCAATTATTCATGCAGGTTTGCTCCACTAAATTTACTTCCCATAAAATTTACGATGATAGACAATGTACCCATGACATTTTTATCACTCTTAGCCTTCCAATTTACGAAGAAATACTTCAAGATTCATATGTATATGTATATGTATATATAGCATATACGTTGACGACTTGATTAAGAATTACTGTGGTTATTGAATACAACAACCCAGTTGAAGAGTTCTTAACGAAGGTAATCTCCATCTGATTTTTTTTATTTAGATTTATTTATTTATTTATTTTTCTTATTAAAAGGATTACCTTTGTGCAGCCACAATATCCAGTTATGGTGATAATTAAGTGCAATTGATTGTTCTTTTTTTAGATTCGTGGTTTTGTTTTCCCCCTTAAATTTGTTGAGTACAGTTGATATGAAAATATTTATTGCAGTTACAAGTATGAATAATTTGACGTGGCAAGTTTTTATCTTCTTCTTATGTGCATATGCGTCCAGTTTCATTTTTGAGTGAACAAACTGTTAAACTAAATAGTTTACATGCCCTTGGAATAGAAAAGTGGCAAATATTGCCAAATATATAGGTGAATGATTTTAAAATAATGTTTAGTTGGCATAGAGAAAGTTAAAAAATTTTAAACCATGGATAATTATTTTAATGTTTAAAATTTATATACATTTTCTGACTTTCTTTTACTTGATAATAGTTTTACATTTCCCCAACCATAATTTTAGTACATTTTCTCAATCATAATTTTACAACATTTACATTTTATGCAACTAAATCCACCACATGTTTTTTCTTAACACGTCAGCATGTACTTTCTTTTACTTGATTTCTTAACATGATTTTTAATTCGAAAGAATTGGAATATTGAAACACGTTAACTTTGATTTTTTGTTGTCATTTTAGCTCAATGTGTATGTGTTAGAACTTTTAACAGCATGAACTAACTTACCAAGAAAACAACATATATTGCATAATTAAATAGTTACATGAATAAAATTTATGTACTAAAAAGGATTAGATAATTAGTTACTGACTTGGACCTAGCAACTCATTCTAGCAAGTCTCCATTTCCATAATCATTTATGCACATTTGTGAATTAATTGGATTTAAGTGTCTATGCACCCTTGTATACAAAATTAAGGCGAGTGAGATTAAATTAGTTCATCATGAATTTCCAAGGTTCAAGTCATCATCCAAGATTTTTTAAAACTATGAGCATTTTTAATAATTTTGACATGGCCATTCATTGCAATGAAAATCAAACTAATACTACAAAAAATATTATCTTTTTCAAACAATCCGTGTATCGCACGGGTTTCACACAAATTTAATTATAAAAGAAAGAGATCCAAAAGAAAAGGCTTCACGACGTGTAATTATGGACTAAGGGTGCTTTAAAATACCTTTAATTGACACTCTCACGTAGAACTTTTCAATGTTATATCAGTTTAAATTAAGTCCGACGGTTTAAAATAGCCACTTTTACTGTAACTATCTAATCTAATTTAAATTTGATCTAACAGTACAAAGGCCTCCAATCAAATTTATGTTGGATGACCCCTCATTGCATAGATATTCAAGAGTCGAGAGCTCTTAGCCCCTTTCTAGCAAAAAGTAGAATTTTCTTTTATCCCTTTTTTTATGGTTAAATTGCAGTTTTGACAGTGAAACATCCAAGCGAAGCTTTGAACGCGTTACAAATCGAAGGAAGCTCGTTTGATCTAGTGATAACGGATGTGCATATGCCAGATATGGATGGCTTTGAGCTACAAAAGCAAATTGATCAAGAGTTCAAATTACCTGTTGTTTGTAAGTGTAACATATAGTAATGTTAGCAAGTAAAGATTTACTGTTTCTATTTTATTTAAAAATTTCAACAGATCATATACAAATGGTGCATTACAAAGGCTAACACCTCTACCGAGTGTTTGTTTGGTTGCACCTTACAAGCTCCAGCTTTTATGTTTAAAAGCTGGATAATGTTTGGTTGTACAACTTTTAAATTGAACTTATTTGCTGTTTTGATCTAGATAAGCTGAGAGTTTTTAGTTAAATGCATCCATTTTTTTTTTTAAATTAGAAATATGCTGATTTATTTGCTTAAAATATGCAATCAAATGAACCAAAAAATAAATAGTTGAAAATGGCAGCATAAATAGAGCACAATTGCATGATTCCATCCAAGCTCTATTGTCAATCACACTCATTGTAACCAATTCGAAATTCAAACTATCAATGTCTTGTCATTCTTATCACAACTTTTTAAAGTTGTTATACGATTATCATTTTCTATCAAAATGCACACAGTTATGTCAGCTGACGATCAAGATCGTGTCATGATTAAAGGACTACAAAACGGGGCCTCGTTTTTCCTACCGAAACCGGTATCTCCTAATGATTTGAAACACCTATGGCAATATGCATTTGCAAAAAAGAAAGGGAAAGTGACTCTTGAGAAAATTGAAACCCCGAAGCCTGAGAAACCTTGCAATGAAAACACCCTCATTCCGGAAACAATTTCTCCAATTGCCAACGACACTTCTAACGAAGCAAATGAGCGTAAAATGAAGGCGTCGATGAGGGAAGAGATTAACAATGCTTACGCTACGCCACCAAAGAAGGCAAAGTTTGTTTGGACAAGTTCACTCCACAACCAATTCTTGGAAGCCATTAGAAGATTAGGGCTTGAGAGTAAGCAAAAAATTATTTTGGTATTTGTATATTTTTTTTAATTTAAACTAAGGAAGGAGTTTTTATTCTATTTATTTAATTTTATAGAGTCTTTGTTAATGTGGCTTTATAATGTTTACAGAGGCTGTTCCGAAGAAGATTTTGGAGATTATGAATATTCCTGGACTAACTAGAGAACATATTGCCAGCCATTTGCAGGTTTGTTTGATACATAGCCTATTATCATTCATTTTTTTTTTCTTCTCCAAAAATAGACTGCAAGATAAAAAAGGAAAACGATATATTATATGCCGGAAAATTTCATTTTCTTACATGTTTAGAATTAAGGGAAACAATTTTTCTTTATATGAAATAATAAAAAAAAAAAACGTTTCGCATTTGTGTGTTCTGGATTGAGTAATGGGTTCAATATTTTGTGGAAAATACTTGGGGTCTTGTGGTTTTCTTGGTACGAGCTTCTATTTTTTAATAAAAAAAATAATAAAGCAAAAAGATTGTTTTACAGGTTTGAACTATAAGGGGAAACGAACATCTTTGACCTTTATGTAAATTGAACTTTTATCTGTACAAATATTTTTCCCTATCCTTGTACATAATTACCATTTCAGAAAGCTTTTTAACTTGCAGAAGTATCGGCTTTTTGTTAAAAAAGTCTCCGAAACAAGGTCTGGAATTCAGTTTCATCAAATCCAATCGGCATTAGCTCCGGTGCTACCTTCTGATTTTCCGTCAAGAAAATATTCATTTGGGGGATCTTTTCCTATTTCCAGATCTCCCAATCTAGGTCTATCATCGTCATTTAACCAAAGGCACCCTTTTAGCACTAGCGTAACCCCAGGATTTGGAAACGTCTTATCGACTCTGTTGTACAATGGAATCAATTCCAAACAAACAATGATCGGGAGGTCAAAATTATTTCCCGATACAAACAGTTTGGTTTATGTAAACAAATCCACTTTTCCGTTGTACGGGAATTTCTCGAAAGGGGTAGCTATTGGTCAAGAAGAACCTCAAATGACTCAAAAGGGGGTCGACAATGGCCTTAATGTTGACATGCCAGGCTTTGGAAACATTGGAGCTTTTAGCCATCAAAAGTTTGATTCGGACACGAATTTTAAAGGGTTTGCTAAACTAGGAACTTTTGAAAACAAAGAACTTGAGGGGTCTACTAATGTTGTTTTCGAAAAAGGGCTGTTGAATGGGATGGGAAATGAAAGTATGAACACTGTCCTGGTTTTGGGTGGCACTTGTGGTGAAACTCTAGCCAACCAGGGAGTTTCTTCTTCAAGTACAGAAAATCAGCTGATTTTCGAATTGACACCTCAGCATCAAAATGATAACATTGGCAGCAACAACGTCGGGATCTTTGATCGGTTGGATGATTTATCTGATTCGGGAAACAATTGTTTTCTGCAACAATTTGGTGATCAGGGTGATGCTAGCTGTGCTTGGATGAATCAGGCCAATATTCAGTCTCAAACTCAGGTATATAGATGAAGAATGTTTTTGCTCTGCTAGACTGTTACTATTGACTTTTTCTTTGCAGCTTTGAAGTCCTAGTTTTTTTCGGGGGCTTTAACACCTGTTGTGTATTGATTACTTAGTTTTTAAGCTGAACATTTTTATTATTTTGAACTAAAAAGGTTAAAAGTTTTCGAAACAAAAAAAACTAGCTTAGGCTGCAACCCAACAAGCGCACATGTGGATGTGCTAATCATGATATTATTTAGTTCATACAATACATACTTGCTTTTGATGTTTATATATATATATATACATATATGTTTGCCAAATCCAATCTTCCCCATAGTTACTTAATTGTTTTGTACATTCAGCAATCGGCTGGTGGTGAAGAGCTTATCCCAAACTTTGGTATCAGTAGAAGTCCTTCGCCGGATCAAATTTTCCAGTCATTCGATCAGAATTCTTTCCAGGTTATGTAGTATAGTATTGGAATTTTGGGCTTTTGTTTACTGCTTTTGATACCTTTTATGCATGACTAAAGTTCATATTAGGCTACCCGGCTTTTTATAGGGAAAAAACTTGTACTCTATGCATGCATATAACTTATGAACCGCTATTTGGTATTAATTTTCTTTTGTAGATTGACGAGGAAGAATTTTTGCGGTCGCTGTTTAGCCCAGGAAAGGATGGCGGAGATCGTCACAATGGAACATATTAATTAATCCAGCCATTAAAAATAAAGACTGCTAATCAAGATTGTTTTCTTCATATTTCTGATCTTTTCCCTGAGATTATTAACTGGGGTGTTATGTAACATTTGGCATAACAACAGTGTATCAATAATCAGATAGCTTGGACATGGTTGCAAAAACATTTTCAGCTTTGGTTGCAGCTTATAAGTTACAGTTTTTTTAGTTTTTTTGGCTTAAAAGTGGGGCAACATTTGACTGCTCGATTTATAAGCGGAACTTATCTATTGTTTTGGTTTAAATAAGTTGGAAGTTTTAAGTTGAATGCTTTTAATTTTTTTTAATAAAAAATAAAATGACTTATTTGCTTAAAATTTGTAACCAAATAAATCATACTATCCTAATGTCATCTATAATAATTTATGTAATATTATTGTTAATTCAAATGTTAGAATATTTCCTTGGACGTGGGAATTCCTTCGTCACAACCTAACTAAGGCAGCTTGTTGGTTCCATTCACCATAGTTTTAGAATTTCTAAAAAGTATATAGCTATATCGATGTAAATATTATAAACGAATTATGGATAAAAATGTAACGAACAAGACCGCAATCGATTGCTAAAAATAATTATGGAAATGAATTGTAATAAACAAGAAAATTAACAATAAAAAGAATTTATTATTCAATATCGATTACTCGATACAAATAATTACATTAACCTATTTATATGCCTAAATTAAATTATGATACTTTTGCTCCAACATAGAAAAAAAACCATGTTTGGGATGATTTGTATATATTTTTTTTGGGAATGTTTTGCTCTTGTATTTATAGGAGAAATTATTACTATTAATTTTTTATAATTGCTTTTTTGAATTTGAATTAAATTATGGATGACAAAATATATTAGAATTTAAACAATTATGATATGTGAGATGGATCTATATCATTGTTCCAATTCTTAAATCACTTTTGAAGTGACATATTTTTTAAATTGGCTCACCAGATCCCAATTATTTAATTATACTAAACAATAATGCATTATGGGTGAGAGATCTTAATCAGGTAGCAAATTATTTAAACAAAAAAGCTTTTCCGTTGTTGACAAGTAAACGCACGCATGGTCAACAACACGGCCGCTATATATATAGCTTAATTTATAGATTTCATAGGTGTTGAAAAATAAGGTCACTACAAAACAGAGCTATGGAATTATGTGGATAAATTATTAAATTCATTTTATCTTACTATACTATTGTCTCATTATTTAAATGTCTAATCATGGAAATGAACCCTTTCTTTAACACATAGTTCGATGGCGTTCAAACTTTCAACATTCTTGTGTCCATCTTTTCAACATTAAATTTGTTTACTTTTTTAATACACAAAAGTAGAATAGTTGGTTTTTTCGTAAAATTATAAAATTTTTCTAGATATAAAATTTGTAAACATATTAGAGGCCAAAGCGCCGTGACCTTTCCTACCCCTGATCCGAAAATTAATTAGAAAATCATATGCGACATTAATAATTATATTAGTTTAAGCTTTTTTTCAATTTGCTTCTATGGGTTTTTGTTTCTATTTTTAATGCTTATGAAAGCATGGACGGGATTCAATCTTTTCTTACTTAATTACTGTAATTGATTTATCTGTTTTACTATTTTTGAAAAAATAAGGTTGTGCTTTGCCATTATAGATAGAATCTTGAACAAAATCCGAAATTATGACTAGTTACGATCAAACATTAAGTGCACAAGCTACTAACCATATCGAGTTTCGGAAATAGGAGATTGCACATCAAAAGTTACCACAACATTGATCAAAAGAGACTAAGTACTATAGATGAAACAGTGTAACGTGATTATCAAAAACGAAAAAGCAAAACAAAAACAGTGGAATGCACTAGGGTACAAATCATGGTTTCGTAACTTATAGAAATAAAATTCATACAGGGATTAATTAGAAATGTTATATAAAAAGAAAAAATCATGCTTGGTTTAATTAATATTGACAACGGCTCATTCGGGTATCAAAAACCCATGCTGTACGACACATTAAAAATTTATTTAATAGTTTAATTAATCAAACTACAATAGTAACTTCATTTTGGTGGTTTTTCTGTACGGATTATTTTTATATTGATAATTTTCTTATTTTCTCTAATTGGGAAATGGAAAAAATAAAATAAAATAAAATAAAATAAAATTGCCTCACATTTACATAGAGCAAATCTAATTAACCGTGAGTCAACAAATTTATTTGTATGAAAACTTAAATTTGAAAACCATAACTTCACGCTTGCATTAAAAATTTAATTATCCATTTTGGATTAGAAATACGTGAGATATATTAAGTCCATCGTAACTACTGTGGCGAATAAAAATTTTAAAAGATGGCAAATAAAAAATTTAAATTTTTTAAAATCGGGAGGTCGTTTTCGTTAATGGAGTTGACCAAACGTGTGTCATTGTATCTAGACAAAAGTCTCGCATTCTTTATAATTAGTTTTCAATATGACTTGTTGCAATCAATCTCATCTAATTTCGTCATTAGAGTCGTCATTTTTTTGGTCACTTTTGTTGTCATAATTCTACTAAGGAAGAGGTACTATTTGCTTTTTTTTTTTCTTTTTTCGCACAAAAAAAATATAGACCATACATGATTTAATTAGCAACAAAATTATTATATCATATTTGCTCATTCACCGTGTCCTAGAATTCGTGCACAAAAGTAATGGCATGCATTCAAATTGGAATATTATTAACGCTACGAGCTTATAAACAGAGCTTAAATGCTTTTTAGCTTCTAAATTGTGCTGTTTGGTTGCCAATTTTTAGAGTTTAGCTTTTTTTTTTTTAATAAACAACCAGATAATTTTATAATATTTATTTGATTTCTTATTGAATTTTTTTCCCCCTTAAAAGTTAAAACTAAAAAAACCCTTCTTTCCATAACTTGAAATCGTCACTAAATACAAAATTTCGATGTCTTGAGCAACGCATTTGATTTTATACTACAAAGTTGTTCAAAAACTTTATACGTGTTTGATTAAATAATATTTTGTGGTTATATATGATTACTCCCTTACAAAAATCATCATTTTTCCATTTGTCACCCTTATAATTTATGTTTTACTATTGGATGAAATGTACGTGTCACCAAATCTCAGATCGAAAATGTTGCATGAAAATTATATCTAGGTTTGGAATAGAGCTCCGGTACTTAGCTAATAATGAATGGTTTTATGGTCCCCAATTCCAAATGTTGTAGCCATCTTTGTTTTTGGAATCACTTTTTGGTGAAAGAGATTTAACCAACACACATGAATTGAACTTTTGAGTATGTGTGATCCACTAAATCCACGCAAACCTTTGTGCGAAGTTATTAGTGCAACAATGAAACATTCTAGAAAGATTATCCATCATAAAATTGCTCTAGCACGAGCATACTTAATCACGAAATTCCTATCCCTTAATCCCATCATGCCTTGGAAATGTTTGGTTGTGAGTAGATTCACTGTATTAATTATATAGCACATTCTTATACCTCACACAGGTGATGTGCGATGAGAGATTGTCCTCCTTAACACTGTGGTAGCTTACTCTTCAATGTGGTAGCACACCGACGTACCAAATCGTCAATATCTCATGCCCACTCACCGACAACTGCTAATACACAACCAGGATGCTAACCCGGGTGAGCATGATCGTTTTGAAGAGTTTCATTTCTCACTCTTGGCTACTGTACTCATAACTCCTTGTCACTGTCTCACTCCTACCTACTGTACTCATAGCTCTTTGTCCTAATTTTTCTTCTCTAAGTTTTGATATATGTAATCTTCGTTGATGTTCCCACCTCCGCGATGTTGTAAGATAGTGTATAAGAATATTTGCATAAGATTCTTTTAACAGATTTCCTAAAATATAGAAAGAAATGAGTTCTATTTTACAAAATTTTTATTTTTACATTCTATATCAGATTATTTATCACATTATATATTGCATATCCATTTCACATTTAAAATTCCACATATAACAATGCATTTAATTGTGAAATATTATTATTTTAATTATTTATTAACCAAAATTATTATTTCTTAGCTTTAAATTTATAATTTTAATTTTATTTAATTTATTAATTTGTTATATAAATAACAAAATATAAATTAATAAGGAGAATAGAAATAATAGTATAAAAGAAAAATATAAATAAAAAAATCCTATAAAATTCATTATATGAATAATAGAAATATAAATAGAATAGATTAATAAAAAAACTACTATTTCTTAGCATTATTTTATAATATAAAATTTAAAATTAATTTTTAATAAATATATAATTTAAATATTAAAAATTAAATTAAATTATATGTTTATTATATAATTTAAAAAATAATATTTTTACATAAATACTAAAAAAAATTATAATTATTCATTTATTTAAATAACAAAATTATTTTCTATATACTTAAAATTTTAGTTTATATATCATATTTAGTAATTTTAAGCTTAATAATAATTTTTAAATATTATATTTAAACTTTAATTTATAATAATTATTTAATTATTTTAAATATTTTTATTATGTTTTTTTATTTAATAAAATTAGTAGAGTAAGTGGTTAGAGAGTATATTAATTTTTCAAATATAATAGTGAAATGATATGACATAAGAGAGAATATATTAATTTTATATGTTTAAATAATGAACGGTAGTTCTTTATATTTGAATAATAACTCTAGAGATTTTACATTTTAAGTAATTGTTAGATAATCTGGTGCAAGGTGAAAAATTAATATCACATAGTTGTTAACCATCATATAGAAATAAGCTCTTACAGGGATCTGATGCAAATGCTCTTAGTGATACATTTGTGCTAGTATTTTCCTTCTTTATCTTGAAGAGCTCTTGTTTTTTTTTCTAAATCAACCATTTAAAAATCAAAGCTAGTCAGGTTTTGTGACTCGTTGTAGCAGATTAATGGGTCATGCGAATCATCTGGACGGCTACATGTTTTAAGCAGTTGTTTATTGCATTTAGCGGGAGTATCGTATGGAAGGCACGATCTTCGTTCAGGCAGCGGTGATCAACTCTGTGGCGTCACGATGGTAATTTCAGCATCCAAGACCGGTATCTCGGGGGTGACACTTCAGTATTTACAAGAAATTACAAAATATTATGTGAAATTTGTAATTTCACTTGAAATGAGCTAATTTCGATATGAAAAATCGTTTTGAGAGTAAAGTAATCTACAATTCAATACTTCAAAAACTACCCGAAACATTTGTTGCATTACATATACAGTTGATAAGTAGATCGATGATCAATCCAATCAATATCAATTTTAACCTTAAAACAAAGTCTTCAACAATTTTGATGGCAAAATATATATTTTTTTTATGAGAAAACAATGCCTAAATTATAATGAAGAAATAGGTTGTGGGCTGCTAGTTATTCACCCAACAAAAGTCGCAAGAAGTTTTTTCGTATAAATTTGATTGGATTATTCACAAGTAGTGTCTTTTAAATCATGTTCATTAATAGATGTATTAAAGTGCAACAAAAGAACACCTCCAAGGTCTAGGAAAATTTAAAAAAAAAAACCAAAAACAACAAGAAGAAGAAGAACAAAGAAGAGAAAGGGAGTGATGCCAAGCATAATCGTCCTCGTCTAGCCGCCAACGTGATTGCAACATTGGCACAAAAATCTACTCGTGATGGTGATCACTAGGGGTCATATAGAAATACTAGTAACCTACTGCCAATCTCGCGGGTCTCACTACATCTTATACAAACACGTTACTATCTCCAACACCGAACACTCGGATTAGTGCACTAATGGAACCCATTGCTAGTGGATTGATCATGTTGCATCTGCCTGGCGTCCCTCTTCTTCCCCCATTCATGGACCCTCAGGTGAAGTTCTGCGGCTGCGACTAGGAAATGTATGGCCTGGATCGGGCTCAGGATCCCCACCACCCCCTTCAGTGTCTTCAGTCGCAGATCGTCTGCCATCCTTAGCACGTCCTTCAACCCTTCCTCCTTCAGCGCAAGTGTTGAATCCACTCTCTGCCCCTCATCCTGCGCCACTTCGAGACTACTTGTCATCATCTCGGTGACCTCGTGCGAGAGCTCCACCATGGAAGGGTCGGCCACGGTCTCTTGGTGCTTCGCCATCTTCTCACTGGTTTCCCTCTCCTCCTTGATTATCCTCCTCTGCAGCTCGTCCACTAAGGAGAGCTGGCCATGGGACAAGTCCCCTAGGTCGTTTGCCCCGAGGCCGCGCATTAGCTCATCTAGCGCGGCCTGAGTCTGGGACCCTGACTTAGAGTAGAGCAGGTGGAAGGCCATAGTGGGCCTCCACCCGCCTATCCACAAAAAGGCATCCTCCAGAGAGCTAGTCCAGGTCGGAGAGAACATTGTCAGGATGTCCTCCTCAGCCCAGTAGGCCTTGGCGCTATAGTACTGCTCGTAATGCTGGATGACCCGACCCACCAAAGAACTGAACTCAGAGGACTGGGTCTCCCCGCCACAAAACTGCTTGGAAGCAGAGGTAAGTTCTTCGAGGTTCTGGCTCTGTTTATAGAGCCAACACTCGAAGAAATTGTGAAAAGTTTCTCTCTCTAGGCTCATTCCCATGTATGTCTCGTACGAAAGTATTGGTACAGATAGAAGTGCTTATATATGTGTATATAAATATACATATAGTTTTTACAAGTGGGCAAACCCGGAGGATTAATACGGGGGATTTTTTGACTGGATTTCTATATACAGAGGTGATGGATTTGGACTTGAAATATTAGGTGTTTTTGTGGCTTTGAGTTGGGTTTTTGTTTTGGGTACTTTGTACCTCAAAGTCTGATCCTAATTTGGATATAGCATAAGCTGTCAACTGTGCGCGTGGGTGGTGGGGTAGAGACAGCACGAACCTTAGATTTTTTATCACCTAGTGGGATTATCATACTTCACAACTGTCACTTCATATCCAAATCCCCCTTGCGTCTCCGACAAAACGTGTATCTATAATTCAAAATCGATGAACGTTGGAGTAAAAATAAAAGTAGGAATGAAAATTGGGAATAGAACATCATTTATACCCGAAAAATTTGGTGACATTGCTTCAAACACAATTTTTACGCTGAAAATTGAATAATAAAATTAAAAATATAAAAATGTGTACCACAAACACTGAAAAAAAAAAAAAAAAGATAGAAAAAAAGAGGGGGGGAATTCAAATATGTAACTTATTGAATTGTCCTATCATCGTGAAATTGGATGCATGCATTGAGAACGGGAGGGTTCAAATATGTCACTCACGACTCCTTTCTATTTCACTTTTTATGCTACTCGAAAATTTGTAAAAGTTCAAAATTTTAGGTATAGTTGTTAGTTGTTACAAAATGATTATGCCTCAGTGATCAATTATGGTGATAGATTTTACAGTTTTTCTCGTATCAATTAAATCATGACACAATATCTAGTTTTAAAAAAGTAAACTAATAATTTCTATATACACTATTTTGAAAAAGAAGATACGAGAAGTATTTAATTATTTTTTTTGGTTAGAATTAAGGTGAAGTTGGAAGCAAATGAAATATAGCACGCCACCACATCAGCATCTCATGAGAGTCGAGCCTAGAAATTATTATACTTAAAAAATCAGACTTTAGAACCAAAAGGCTAGGCTTGTAGCCAATATATAATAATAACTAAAAAGACAAAATTGTTCATTAAAAAAAATTTAAAAAGACAAAATACAAAAACGGTTTGTCGACTTGTAGCGCCCATGAACACATGAACATCGACTTTTGGTGAAGCGGTCTGTCGTTTTTGGGACATTACATAAATATTTTATTTATTTTATTATATCCGGTAGGAAATCTCATGGGAGGATCATAGATGTTAAATTTATTATTATTTTGACACTAGTTACAATTTAAGATAACGATAAAAAGATAAATTTTTTGATAGGAATATATTTAAATATTGTGTTTGTTTCAATGATCTTATTTTGATGGTATATGGTGAATAAATTCATAAGTACGAATTACCTTTTGACTTTGCTTATAAGTAAAGGGTAAACCTCCATCAGAATAAATACCTATAAAAATAGGTAAAAAAATATAAAGATAAACAGAAGTCAAAAATACATTCGTAGAAGCAATTCCCAATACTAACTTGAACAATGGTGACGATGAGGTGAAAGAACAGATGTTGGTGATGTGTTCTTTGCGGCAGCAGTAGCAATTGCTGACCAGTGATAGCTGGTGATTGGGGCAAACGGCCGTGGCAGAACATATAAGGTATCAATAGCCTAAGGTTGCATAAACACTAGGGACCACATTTTGTGAATTAAAAGAAAACAAGGACTGCAAATAAAATTTTTAAATAGCTTGTTGATTGCAGCATTAGCGCCGGACCAATCTATAAATTTTTATATATAT
>MKEJ01069948.1:0-23063 GCA_001753735.1 Embelia ribes | reverse complement strand
GTACCGAATAGCCCACATTTGCCAGAATAACAAACATCAATAAGACCGCGAAGCACAATTGCCACAACAGCGGTTGTAAAGAAAGCTCTCCATAGAAGTGCACTTCTCCACCTGAATTAAGAAGTATGGCATATCAGATTGGTATCATCAACCGACAAATGGTTCAGTTTAGCTACAGAAAGCCTCTTTTTCAAAATCCAGATTGTCGGAGAAGCCTTAGACACCCTGATTAGTTAATGCGACGGGCCAATAAGGCTCCATATACATAGTCCCAAAAGAGAGAGAGAGAGAGAGATGAGGTAAAGTTGCACAACTTAATCTAAGAAAAATAAGTGCCATCAGGCAAGCAAAGAATAACATCATGATAAACTTCAGAGACGTGAATTGGCTAATGACATTTGAGTAGAAGTTGCAAAAAGAGACTTGATTATGAGAGAAATTAGCTTTGAAATTGAAAAAACTACAAAACAACGAATAAATAGGTGTCGAGTTGACTAACAGTACCATGATGACATTTCTTCAAGGGCAAACAACACACCACCAACTGGTGCACGAAACGAAGCAGCTATACCAGCAGCTGCACCACAGGTCACAAGATCTCGTCTGTCTCTATCATTCTTGAAATAGCGTAACCATCTGCATGTAAAACCGTATTTCTTTGACCCACCCTGGCCCATCAATGCAGCCACGCATGCGCCAGTATGCACCATGGGACCTGCTTTACCAATTTCGAGAGATGATGATACAGCAGTAATGCTACCAACAATCTGTAAAAACAAATTCACATCAAATTTGGCCCAACAAATCAATCAAAAATCTCATTCTATCATAAATTACGATATCACGAGTCCAACCACCCAATCAGTACTATCTAGTGTTGCTTATTCCCAATATCATTATCAAGTTGATAATGCTATCGATTTGAACGTACGTTTAACGAATGCATCTATAATGCTCCAATGCCAATTGTAAAGTTTATGTCTTCTCATAATACTCAACCCACTTTATAATTAGACATTAATTTGTCATCTTCTCAAGCCATTTCCTTGATATTCCAGACTAGGTTTTGCATGCATGATCAAAATTTTCATGTAACCATTACCCATCCTTTTATTGAGGGCATCATTGGTGTCGATCTACAAATACCAAATCCTGATATAGACTTAACCCATTCACAAAAAGCTCAATGTACCTTAACAACAAGACTGCGCATAGAAAATATTCCCGGAGCATCCACGCCATTTAAGTAGGCCTTCACTTCTGGTATCCCTGATCCAGCAGCCTCCGGTGATCCAAATGCCGTAATCACACTCGAGAATAATGTGAGCACTAAATTGGAAACAGAGAATACGAAAAACGCCGCCAAATAGCTACAAAAAAAAAAGGTGAGAAACTCGTGTATTCTAAAATAATAACAAATGAAGACATGCAGACACAGAACCACAAACTGTATCAAGGATATAAAGTTCAAATTGGTGATGTTTGCTTGCAAAATCAACAATATAGAGAAATAAAAAGTCAGTTTAAATCAATGCTTACTGTTTAGAATACATCATGTTGGAGGTGACCACAAACTTCATACCAGCAATATTTTCGACGGCAAGATTGTTGGCGAAACCTATCAAGCCGACAATTATTCCTATGATAAAGCACAACAACCACTTCATGAATATGTACTGGCATATCTGGATCGGGCTTCTTCTCCTCCAATCTTGCTTGAAGAAATCATTCTCCACAATCCTTAACCCAATTCACAAAAAAAAAAGCTCAATCAAACACTCAACTCAGTAGAGTGATAGAGATGCATACACAGTGAATGCACTGCAATCTATGGACATTTATTTCGCATGACCATGCTGCATTTGACTGCTGGTACCGTCTAGTCCTTTGTCTCATTTTTCTACTCAGGACCATTTCAGTCTCAAAAATGGGACTACTCTATCCTTAGGGGAGGGATGGGTAAGTCCTTAGCTTGGCAATGCTGGTATGTTTCAGAATCTACTTATCAAGGATGCTTTTGTAAGTTGATTCTGATAGTTATGCCATCACAGTTTTTGATAAATAAATTTCGAAATTTATTTTGAGAAGTAGTGTCGTGTTTGGTAAACGTGTCAAAAAATTATTTTATTATATGTACTGGGAACGTAATTTTTAGGTTATTCTTGTAACTAATGACAAAAAAAACAGAATTAGTTAGCTTTTAAAATACCTTCAATGTTTTCTAAAAACACACTTGAAAAGCAAAACCAGATATTGGAACTAGTCATTTTTTCTCTGTCAAACACCATTACCCTTCCAAAAAGCAATAGCAAATTCAGTTAAATCAGTTCAGGATTCAGTTCTGCCACTTCGGCCAAACCTATTTTTGGAGGTATATTACATAATTATAAAGTTAGCCAGCTGAAACAAATATGTCCCAATAAGTACTGATATTCAATCCCTTCCTCGCGGATATCCAATTCCATAGTGAGTTGGCGAGCTGAATTAGTATTATCATAATTAAATTCCTGGAGGGGAATATTTTAGTAATTTCAGACCAAATTAACTTAATTAGTCACTCAATTGCAGTTCAGTAGTATAGATACATAAACATTCAGCCAACCGCAAGGGCACTCACACCAGGGTCCCCAAATTAGCCCTTATCCTAAATTTTAGAGATTAAAGTCACTGGTATCCTACTGCCAACATAAATATTTAATCCACTAAAAAAGAGGAGGTTTGCCATTATTAGGAGTACTAGGAGTCCGAATTCTAGACCCCTTCATTGTGCCCCTTCCATGCCCCTTGGTGTTTTTGGTTCCAAAATCCTAAATGAATTAACTTACGACACGTAAAATGATTCTTAATATCATTAAATGTTTATCAAGTTGTAAATCTTACAATACAAAAGCAATATAACCTTCATTTTTTATTTATATACTCAAAGGAATTAGGAAGTTGAAATTATAGAGTGTTATAATAAATTGAGATTGTGTTTCAATATTTGGAAGACGTGTAATGATGTTAAAGAGTTATTTTTAAGTTAATTTATTTAGTATACCAAAAATAGAAAGGGGGCATAGAAGAGACACAATAAAAGGGTAGAGGATATGAACTCAGGTACTAGTGTTCATCCTAGTTTTATTTAAACATTCCCCTTATCTCATTCTCTAATCTAAAGTTCAAGGAAGGAGGCAAACCAAGGGTATACAAGTATAAAATTCATAGGGGAGTGGAAACTACATAAAAAAAATTACCATGAAAATTTAAAATTAAAATTATAAGTACAAAAGTTCACACAAAAATTTTGACACTAAAAACTTATGGGGTCTGTAGCCCCTAGCAAACTTATGGGTGTTAAAATTTAGAGATCTGGTTGGAGTGCCTAAAGTTATCTAGAGTGTGGGCTGACTCGCAATATAAGCCCCCAATTCACAGAATCAACTAAATTAGACACTCAATTTCAGTACAGTGATACTGATACATACGTACATACATACACAAGCAAGTATGAGTAATCACTAGAAAGAGAGAGAGAGAGAGAGAGTACTCGTAGTCGAGGCTTTCGATGGCGCAGACATTGGAGCCGACGATGGCGACCTGTGACGTGGCGTTGGACGACGATCTGAGGAGAGACTGAGGGAGCAGCGGCTGGTTCGGCGAATCGTCTTCTTCGTCTACATTGTTGTACATGGCTGCGGTGATTGGAGACATTAGCGAGACAGATAGATAAAGAGATATGTATGTATAAACAGAGAGAGATAGAATATATATATATATATATATATATATATAGAGAGAGAGAGAGAGAGAGAGAGAGGTTGAGGTGGAATGGAAGATGGAAAAGGCAGCGGCGGGAGCTGAAATATATACGAGGGGAGATTAAACTACAGTAATGGTGTCCATAGTTTGGACTAAAGTTCTACTTGGTACTCTTAGTTTCAGTTTAATAACTACTTGTGAAAGCTTTTAAAAAGGGATAGGATTTGGTCCCTGAATATTGGAAAATACAATACTTTTGGTAAATTTTAATTTCAAAATTACTATCGTGGTGGTCGTATTAGGGATGAGAGAAGATTGGAGACAAAATGTTCAGATGAATACACTCGAGCGTAATTTGAGAATAGCTTCGTGTCACAAGAATTGCAAATCCGCATAGAAATCTAGACGTAAAAGCTCAAATCTAACAATCAAATAATAAACTTAAAAACTGATCAATCAAATCATAAGTGTCAAATTATGGATATTTATGGATAAGGATGACATTTGGGCCCTGATAGAGACCAAGTTTGCCGCTGTCTAAAACATGGAAAATTATTGTTACAATTGAAAGTACAAAAAGATCAAATTGAATTTGTATTTAAACTGTATATATAAGAATTATTTCTGTAATTAAGCTTTACAATGGTGAAAGAAATGCCTTTGAATGACAGTTACACTAGTATACAAAAATAAGTTTGACCGAGAGGTAACTCTAACTAGATCTATTAAACACCATTAAAAGCTTCATTATTATCACTAATTAAAGTGTTGACTGCAAGAATATTCACTTAGTTTTAATTTTAACATAACACCCTCCGAATTTTAAATAGTTTCACAAAAATTATCCTAATGATGGAAATTGTATCGAGTGGCCTATATGTGGTTCATTTAGTGAATTGGTCATTTGAACACCATTTGTATTGTTTTTGAGCATGTTAGACTTTTAAATATTAGGAAAAGCAAATACAAAGATGAGCAATTTTGTCACTTTTCTTTAAAATTTTGGGATGAACAGTGATGTGCAAATTGATCACTTTGCTTGAAATTTAGGACAAATAGTTAGAGCTGATCACCGGTGACAATGGTATAAATTATCATTCTCTCATGTATCATACCACATTATATGGTATTTTCAAAACACCAACCAACTAATACGTAAAATGATAATTGCACTATTACCAGTGGTAGTTTTTAAGCTTAACTATCATAAAATGATACTGCCGTAATACCATTTTCATAAAAATTTATCACACACATAAAATAAAAAAGTTACAAATATTATTATTAAAAGTTTTATCATATATTTAATGTTATTATATAAGAAAATATAATATATTTTCGAATATCATACTAAGTTTTGATTATAAAAAAAATATAATATAAAAGAAAATATAATATATTTAACATCATAAAAATAAAAAAATATATTTAAATTAAAAAATTGTGTACTAATAATACTATCGGTGGTAACAGTGCATCCAATGGTAACAACACCGATAATAGTGATAGTAATTTGAGGGTTACCATTTATCATTGTCAGAAGAATTTTTACTGATGTTATTGGTAGCTATACCTATAATAGATAATACTATCGGTGATGATGATAGAATTTTGCGCAGCACTGCGAATAGTATTGCAATTCAACTATGGAGAGCACAAAAAGTTTTGATAAAAAAACCATGGGCACTTTAGCATAAATAAAGCTTAATTAGCACAAGGCATGAATTAAAGATAGGGGATGCTTAATATCATAGAAATTTTTATAAGAGGCTTAAAAATTTATGGGAGGTGCTGAAATATATTGTATACAATTTAGTATGTGTTAAGTTGACCTCAAAATGATAATACTATCTAATATTGTGCTAATAGAAATTCTTCTAACTTCTATTTATTTCTCTTCACTTTTTCTTTTCTCCTTTGTTTGGCTGAGAAAACTATTAAGGTTATTGACTTGATATTGTCATCAGATTTTAGAAATTACTATCTTTTAGAGCCACTAATAATCTTACTTTGCTTTTTTATTTTATTTTTTATAAAGCTTATTATCCTATTTACTATTTTGAGCAAGTTAAAGTCAAAATTCGCTAGACAAGATGTAGCTTGATGATTGATTCAATCTAAGTAATATTAAATCCACAAACTATATATCTCTAACAGGATATATATATATATATATATAAACACTGAGATGTATTAACTTATCAGAAAGTCAACTACGTCACTGGTACAAATTCTTTTATATGATGCAATGTTAACCCCTCATCAACCACTTTTTTAAGTTGATCGATATTGTTTGTATGTTAAACAAGCAAATATTCATTTAAGTATTTATCCACTGACACTTTTTATTACCCTTGAATTCAATTTTAGGCTCACATCAGTTGTCTATACTAATGGTTTGAAATAATAATTTTCCAGATAATCCAATCTCAAAGAATTAATCAATCGTAAAAAGAGTTAATAAAATTCGGAAACTAAGTTACAAAGCAGATTGCTTTACAAGCCTACATAATACATCTGATCCATTAACATGTGATCAAATGAGTTTTAACTATTTTCGTGGTGTAAATAGAATTTTTATTTTTTAATCAGCTAAACGTCACTACCCCATTTCCGGTAAAATTCTAGTAATAAAAGTTGTTTAACAACTTTGGGGTGTTAATGTATCATTCTTTTTCAACCTCACCACAAAAAGCAAAGGGGAAAATGCCTGTAACACCCAAAAGGGTAATGCTGATATAATACATTATAGACACATAAATAAAATATTTTAATAAAAAATTGTGAATACAATTTTATAATTAGTTATATTAGATATTTTTGTTGTTCAGGATTGTAGCTCACTGTAACATCCAAAACAAATACATATATATATTTTTATCCCTACAGACAAAGATATACATATCACATTATTGCCCACCTTTTCGTGTTGTCTTTGTACTTGTTCAAATTTGGAAGCTTCGTTGTTCTCTTTTCTCCGTCTCTTTTGGTATATACAATTTGGAAGCTTCGTTATTCTCTTTTCTTTGTCTCTTTTGGTAAACACAGAAGCGTCCTAGTTGAAGATAGACCTTTAAATGCGTCCTTTTTTAGTTCGTACCCTTGCACTCAGAAATTGAGTAATGATGATAGTAATTGTAGTACCCTAGAAAATATGGTAATTGTACGGAAAAAAAATGAGGAAAGGGGGTTTATAGTTATTCCCACTTTTGCGGATTTGCGGTTCAATTCGGATATTTCTGGACAAGTGAAGAACTCCCAAGGTGATGTTGAAGAGATTCGTATGACAATCGCCCTTGGTTTTTTTTGCTTCCGATTTAGGATGTATTACATGCCAAATTACTTTTATTAAATGTACTACATTATATGTAAATGAACCGAACAATTCATTAGTAAACTCTGGCTTTGATTTATTAAAGACTCTACTAACTTTGCTCATCAGCCAAACGAGCCAAGGTATACAAAGGAGATGGTAGAGTCATAGGCGGGCTTACCTTAGGGCAAAAGGTGACAATTACCTCCCTCCTATATTTTTAAAAAATAAATATTTGCTAAGTATAAAATCTTGTAGTAGATTGTCCTAATGGTTAGTTTTTTTTCTGTGTATTAAAGTGTGTGGGTTTGAATTTTAATAGTCTTTTTTCACCTTTTGGCATTTTCTTTCATTGATCTCGATATGAGTCTTATATTTTTTAGGCATAATAATTGATTAATTTGTAAAAATAATGTTATCAATTGCTAGTAAGTATATAGCCTTGTTTGATAACATATTAAGATTCAAATTTTCTAAAACTTTTGTACCTATTTTATGTTCAAATTTTCTAATGATAGTTGTAATCTTTTATATTTTCATTTACTATATCTATTTCTAGATTTGGATCTGTTTCGGAGTAATAAATATTGTACTTTTTACCCTCATCAAAATTCTTTTGTTGAAAAAGTATTTCATTATACATAAATGAGAAGAAGATTACAAAAACAAATAAATGACTTTATGTGAAATTTCTTTTCTTCATTTATAAATAGAATAGCATGTTTGATTAAAATTTATGCCCCTTTAACAAGAGTCTTGGTTCACATATTTGATCCAAATTTGTGCCCCCTTAACAAAAGTATTGCTTCGCTCTGGATAACATTTATCTCTCTTGAGTTGATGTGGTAATCGTGGGTTACAGTGCTTAACACTAGTTTCATGGATTTTCTTTGATTATTTTTTGTTTTTAAGTATTTATTTACCTAAATAGAATATTTGCCTCTCCTTGATTAAAATTTTGCATAGGCCTCTGGGTAGAGTGTTTTTGGATATATATGTATGTAGAGCTTACTTCATATATTTATTAATACTAGAAGAATCACACATACATTACACATACTGTATTTCTTGATATAGTCAAAATTTAGTTATTTTTCTTACTTTTCAAATAAAAGAAAGATTCCTTTATTTTTTTATGTCTTAACTTATAATTATCATTGTTGTCATAATAAAAATGTAACGATTATTTCCATTATTTTATTATTATTATCGTAAAATCATTTTGTATATTTCAAAACTATGGATATATAGTAAATAAGTGTCATAATTTTATTGCGCGTAATTTTTAAATACTCAATTCTTAATTTATTTATGTAATCCAAATTTAATTGATTATATGAAATGTTGTCATATTTTAATAAAATTAGTACCATTTATATAACTTTATTAATAACATTAATATGGTTTTGTGTTTGTAATAGCAACATACATGTTACTTTAATTACCTTAAAAACATGTAACTTTAATTACACATGAATTGAAAATTTTAAGGTAACTTTAATTACACATGAATTGAAAATTTATAACTTTTTTCTAATTTAAAATTTTCACTCACTTGTAATTAAAGTAAACATGTGTGTTACTGTTACAAACATAAAACCATATTAGTTTATTGTTACAATTTTCATAATTCAATAACAACTTGAATCCTTTCAATTTATTTTTATCTAATAATTTATTAAAATTAACACGTGTCACAATTCTAAGCCGCCACTCCGTTTTTAGTGTATTGCATATTATAAATTACATAAAATAATCATAATTAATTATAAAAAATTATGTATAATATGTACCTTGTGGAGTTGAAAGATAGTTGTTACAGTATTAATCATGAATTCTAATGATTTTTTAATGAATTTGTGGTAGCCTAATTTTCATTATTAATTTTTTTTTCTCATGCACGCACCTATGTATAAGCCACATATATATGCCATTCATCTTTATTTGAAAAATATTTTGTACTTCAAAATAAAAATTTAATATTAAATTATAATATTTTGTCAGTGGAGTAAGGTATTTAATACCTTAATGGCCTTTAATTTAACAAATTATTATTTTTTATTTTTTTATTTTTGTCTTCAAATATGTGAAAAATTTTATGTAATTTTTTTGCTCATGAATGGATATATTTGGAATAGATAAATGAGGAAATATTTCATGAGCTTCACACTTTTAGAGTAGAGTTATATATATATAAAGTAATGTTTGCGATGGTAATTTCTAGAGCTATGAAGGGCATTTTGGGTATTAGATATTAATTCTCTTACTTTTATATGGTAACATTGATTTTTTCTCCTCTAGTTCTCAATGCATCAAATAATATATATAAAAATTTCCTGTATATGTAGGCAGATAAACTATAGTATAAGAAAATTCCAATATAATTATATGTAGAAAAACTAATCGGATTCCATATAAGCGTATTCGAAATGTCGTAGTTTATCTAATAAGTCCCCAGACATTATCGTCATAAGGGATTGAGTTCTCTAATGAGAAGCACAACTAGGTGTTTAGAGTTTTGTGAATAGGGGTGATTAAGGATATGGATTTTATACATACATATATGTAGGAAATTTTTATAAACATCCACTCATCAATTTAAACGTATGAGAGGGATTATTCATTCATAACAATATTACTAATCTCTCTCTTACATATTGAATGATGAATGGATGTATATAGAAATTTTATACATATATATATCCAGCTTCATTTTAGGTACGAGTAGTCTCCGAAATAAGAGTATATTTGCGAGTTTGCGTGCTGTACCTTATTTGTAATTTGTGTATTTATGTGCTCTAGTTGTTTATATGTTTTTGTACGGTTATTATTAATGCTTTGAATTGATAAACATGTGTTTAAAATTTAATATGACTCATATTGTTGCATTGCATAATATTATGTGGCATTGCATCATTATCAAGTGAGTTTGGAAATTGTATTTTTGGAAAATGGCGCGGATTTTATAAATAAATGTGGTGGCATGGATTTTATAAAAAAATGGGAAATGCGATGTTTAGAATGCAATAGTGTAGAAAATACGGTGGTGTGGAATTTATAATAAAATGAGAAATGCGATGGCGTGGAAAATGCGGTGGCGTGATCAAGGCGATGCCTTTTATGCATTTTGAATTTAAAAGAAAAATGGGTGTTTATAGTGCATTATTGGACTTAAAAGGTTGCAATACATATCATGGGAATTGAGGTTTTTTATTTTATTTTCGGGACAAGTATTGACTATTTTTGCGTGGAAAATAATTTAAAAAGAAGGTTTGACGCTTTACCGTGAAAGTTAGGAAATCTGTGTAGAGATTTTACCTTTGATTAGACGTTACCATACGGACGAATGATCAAAGAAAGTTATGATTAGGCATTACCATACGGGCGATGGGTCATAACAGTGTTTGAAAATGATTTAGACACAGTCCCAATATGTTATTTGAGTCGTGGTCGGGTGTGTGTGGCGAGGGTTGTGGGTGTGCATGTGTTAGCATACATTGTATCGCATTCATACCTTATTTGATACATCTATTACATTTGAGAAACTGCAATTGCATCTCATATATCCTGATATTTGGAAGGCTAACTCGTACAAATCTTCTCATAAATTTATATAGATCCGGATGTTGATGAGTGTCATCCTTGAGCCGGACGCGTGACATTGTATATATGGTAGCACTATGCTATAGTTGCAAAATTCATTTTGATGTATATTTTTCTGAAGCCTCATTCATATGTTGTATTTCACGAGGCATAGTTATACTTTGACATAATATACTCTACTGTAGCCTTTAGTGACATATTTTATTCAGGCTAGAACATAGTGTAATATGTTGAATATTTGTCGCATTTCGCTATTGTATTTAGTTAATATGGTGTTTACTTTGCGATGTTATAAAAGTTGTATGCAGGCTAAATATTTATCTGGATTCAATATAAAGGCCATATGTAAGTTATAGTATAGATTTCATTTATGCGAACTCTGATATTGTTATGCTGTAGACCGAGTGGTTGATGAGATTGCCGGTTAATGTATTTTTCGTATTTTCTTATTTTTCTCAAAACTAAATATTATTCTTTTTCTTTTCTTTAAAAAGGAAAAACACTCACCCCTGGATTTCTTGGAATTCAGAGTGTGACAAGTTGCATATTATAGGCACTTGATTGCCTTTATTTGATTATAGCGAAATTGGTGATGTGAGTATTCTCAGCTACGTACATAGCCTTTTTTCACTACTACTTTTATAGTCATAGACTCATAGGTGAATCTTCATGTTATATTAACATTATTATTATTATTGTTAATTCATATGCAGGTTGGTGATTTTAGCGATGCGGAGTGGTTTGGTAGTAGGTGGCATATTAGGATTGTATATTAAGATAGATACCATTTTTATGCCAACAGGCAAGTATATAGACTGATAGTACCTCATATATGGAAGGAATGTTTCCTTTAGACATAAGTATATCCCTATATGTTATGGCATACATAACAAAGACCGCGTAAATAGGTACTCTCTACAGACTTCTTGCTTGTCCTTTTATCAAGATTTTTTCGACTATATCTTTACTGTTTTATATATTTTATATAGGTCATATATTTGTAGACTCTTCCTTTTATTTTAGTTGGGGATCTGACCTGTATATCTCCTCCTGTTGTATATTTTATCCATAAGGTTTTGTAGGTGCATTCAGGAGCTTCGAAGCTCATTGGACATACAAACTTTTGGTGTATGAGATCGGAGTATGGTGACCTTTAGTGAGATCCTCTCAGTTCTTGTGTAGGCATTGGTATGTATAAGAGTTTTCTTTTCTTTTTATTTGGGGCGAGCATGTAGCTCGATGATGTATTATGTATCCTATAGTCATGAATATTGCGGGTATTGTAGTATTATGTATATTTGGGACTTTGGAGGATTCACATGGGTAGCATTGGTTATTTATTTTATCATTGTTACTTATCCTTTCTTTTTATTTAGGGTCGTGTTCCTGGATTTGCAGAAATTGGGGGCGTCACACGAGTAATGGGGAACCATCACGGTCCAATTGCTAGTGCAGGAGACCATAAACAATGTCATGGGCTGTAATGCTTGCACGGGTACAAATAACGCGAATGGCTCTAACGAAATTAGTAGATGGTTCCCAAGTAACGGGAATGATTCTAACAAAATTGTTAGACGCCTCACAAGTCTAAACACCAAAATACAATAATCATAGCCCAGTCATCTCAACTAGGTACACAGAGGGTAGGGTATTGGTCATATCCCATTCTCATTGATAAATTCTTCTTGTAAGACTTATTATTTGATCATGCAAGTCATCATATTCTGAGAGATAAAGAATATGAATTTATCTATGAGTATAGCACCGGGCATAGTCCATCAAACTCGTCTATAACAAGTTCAAATTTTGTTATTCATCACGATATTCTAGTGTTATGATTGGTATTTAAGCCTCAAAGACTTAAGGGAGTTTTCTACAATTTTTCTAATTTATCGAGCATTTATTCATATTTTATTAATATTTTATCCTCGATAAAACATTAATAAAAGACTTAAAATATTTAAATATATTGTTCTTGAGTAAAATAACTCAGTTTCCAGAACTATTTTTGACAAAATGACACAATTTTCTTGATTTTAACAAGTATTTACCTATTTATTAATATTTTACTTGTGATTAAAAAAATTACTAAAAAAGCAAAAAATATTTTTATAAAACATTTCAGAAGAAAACAATTATTTTTTTTCTGTTCAAAATATTTTTATGCAAAATTTTCTTACCTTGAAAATATTTTTTTCCTTATTTATTAACATTCTATAGGATTAAAAAGGTTAATAAACAATATTTTCAAAATCTGAAAAATTACTAAAAAAAATATTTTTCTTTGAATGACCAGATTTTATTTTATTTTACTCGATGAAATAATTTTTGAAAAAAATACAGCATTATCTTTCAATATGAAATAATTTTAAAAGGATTCTATTTTAAATAAAAACTCCTTTTATATAAGATGTAAAAGAAAATTAAAAAATAAATAAATAAATTTAAGACTGATTGACAAACAACCTTGTATTCCTTTGGACTATGCATAATGACCTCATTATATATACCATTGTCTAACTCATAAACATGAGCTTCCTTCATATCATCATTGTCCTCTGAACTTTGTTCGGTCTCTTTAATTGTCATCACATCCCTATTATCAGAAACAATCAATTCATCCGGGCAATCCACAAACATGTCTTCTTTTCCACCATCCTCTGTTAGTCGTTCATCACCTGGGCCATTTTCTGCATAGTCACTGTCACTCGATTCAACCCTTCCACTATTTTCAGTGTCAGCTCCTTGAGTGGAGCTGGGTTCCTCAAACTCTTCTTCCTTGAGCATATATTAAACGAGTCAGAACGAGACTGTATTGGACTTCAAGGAAAATAACAAAAATGAAACTACAGATGAAAGGAATGCAAATGAAAATAAGAATGACAAACTTGCATCAAAAACATGTTCAAAATATTCTGCAGATATTTACACAAACTTTACAACTTTTCAAAAATATATTAGCCATATATTGGTGGCCATGCCAAATTTCAGATTGAAACCTAGATCATCATAATGTACTTCAAAAAATTAAGAAAAAAATATATCTGTGGGATTCGGTTGTCAGCAAGCATGAGAATTGGTTCTGAAAGCAGTTTTCAGAGTATCCTCTTCAGCGTTACAAAAGATATTTCATACCAGTACCGACATGAAAAGTTGCCAACTTCAATATGCAATTGGACAGGGGAGTAACTAGGTGACAGACAATAGCTGTGAATTCTTAAGCTGCTTTCTTTCACTCACATCTTGTCTAGTTCATCAACTTAACTGATGAACAAAAAAACACTTTTCGTATCCAACCAAGCACACGACTGGCAAAAATTCTAATACCTACCATGTCCTTTAAGCCTAAGTATTTAATTGTAGTAGTTTGCCCCCTCCCCCAAAAAAAATACCACTATACATACCTGTTTGGTACGTATATACTTCGATACTCTCTCTCTCACATATACAAGTTAAATTTGTTGTTTGGCAGAGTCATCCTAAAAGTATACTACTTTATACTTTTGAGGCAGAAAATTAAACTTTTTAAAAAGTATGGATTGGGATGCTTCTTCCAAAACAGTAATTTTTTTTAAACTTTACACTATTAACAACTTCTTTATACTATTAACAAAACAAAAATACTTTTCCACTTTTATCCAAACACAAATATAATTGTAGTACTAATGCTTATAACTATCACTTCAAAAAAAAAAATCACCTCTATCAAAAAGTATACCTTTTTACTTATTAAGATGCAACCAAATGTGCCCAATATATCTATTATTAAGTGGATATGTGGTAATCCAAACAACTCATGGCTATGCCCATGCAAGCGGATAAGTGGTAAGCAAGAATGAACATGGCCTAAAATAAAAGGAAACCAGGAAGCGGTGATATCATACACAATTGAATAGGAAATTTTGAATTTGACTACTCCCTCCGTCCAATTTCAATAGGTCATCTATCCTTTTTTGTTTGTCTCAAATTATAGGCAAATTTTCTTATTTAAAAGGTAGTCAAAATAAGCATTTTACTCGTATACCCTCATTAAATGGATTTTTTATGAACAAACAAAACTTTTTACGTTTCCAATGATGGGTTATCTTAGTAAAATAAGAAAGAAATTAAATGTTCCAACCATTCTAACTAAATTTTTCTTAATCTAAGTGAAAATTCAACCAACCCTATAAATTTGGGATGGAGTATTTTGTAATGAGAAAGAAAATAATGAATTTTGGTAACATTTAGTAACAAAGATAATCACAATTGAAGAAAACACACATTTAATGACGAGAAAAAAAATCTATTAGTACGAAACTAGTGATCAAAACATAATACATTTTACTATTTGCAAGTGTACAAGCAGTTAGAACCTGCATTCAAACGAGTTTCAAGTACGACAATACAAGTTTTGGAAATTAAGAGATTTTCATATCAAAACAAAGAAATGGTTACACATGTCTAGGAGAGTATAAGTCTAACTACGTGTTTCAAATGAAAAGTTGTAAAAATCATACACACCACTACACGGAAATGAAAAGCTTCGGTATCTGAGGCGGAAAAATGTTTGCGCATATGTAAAAGGGTATAAGTCTATCCATGTGTCTCGTAATAATTTGAAAACACACACACACACACAAGTACATGTCTATGGACATTTTTTGTATCCAAAGGCACCACCAACAACTAAACCTTAATCCTGGTTCCGCTTGAAAAAACCAAAATAGGATAGCATGTCAGGTTGCTAACATGAATTTTCCTACATCTACTAGTTCTTATTGGAGGCAACTTGCTCATTTATTTTTCAAGTATTTGCTTATCCCTTTATCCATGATTTTAGAGGTCTACTCCTACCTCTTCTTTCCTTGCCCAGATTAATATTGCCCTCAAAGGTCCAAACAACATTTGATGACTCTATCTCATCTTATCTTAATTGAAGTCACCCTAAACTTGCTCGAATCCCTTCATTTTTTTTATCCTTCCTAGTTTTTCAACACACTTATCTCAACATGCACATCTCTAACACTCATTTTTTGTTCATCTACCCAACACTCAATTGCATACAATTTTCATATATGAAGCCGGGGGGGTGGGGGAATGGTAACACGTCTAAAAAGATACAAGTCTAACAATGTACTTGAAAGATATGAACGACCTAGTGCACAAAGCTACCGCATTACGGGGTCCATGAGGGTCTGATGTATGCAACCTTACCCTAATTTCCAGAGGGGTTGTTTCCAACAAGACGAACCTATGACCAACAAGTCGCAATGGAGGCGTGCATGACCCTAACTTATAGAAATTCAAGTTAGAGCTTTAAACACCACCAATATAAATTTCATATGTACCTCACATATATAAATTTAAAAAAACATGAAGACTATTACACGTCTTGGTTAATAAATAATCGAACTATTGTGGTTTGATACCCGTATGTATGTACAAATGGGAAAAAAACCATTTTCTTAATTGATATGAAATCCAATGAAAAATACTTGTACTTTTAACATATCATGTAGAACAAGTATAATTTACGTTTTAAGCCATTTTTCATGAATTGAATTTCATAAAATATTTATGAAAATAAGAAAATTTAATATTTTTGGAACTTTAAAATATAAAATGTATAACATGCCAAATTCTTTTTGAACATATTTTTACAGGAAAATCATATTGAAACAACCTTACCATAGAATATTCTTTTTCCATAACATATTTTACTAGCTATACTACACGTAAATGAATCCGAAGCAGGAAAATGGTTACTTTTGCTCAAGAAGGTATAAATCAAATATTTTGCTTCAAATGAAAGCTGAAAAACCATACACAAAGCTACACATAGATGAAGAGTTTCTGAATCCAAACCGGGAAATGGTTACGTTTGCCAAAGAATATTCCACCAGACTTTTTCATTTAATATCTAATCTAACTTTTTGGAAAGCCATTTCTCTTTCAGAAAATAATATATTTTAGAAGAGGTACACCAGCCTTTCTCAACAATTTCTTAAAAATATTAAAAATGATTATATAACATATTACATAATAAAATACAAATATGTATGTTTTGCCTTAATTTGAACCAGATAGGATTTAATATATGTGTAGGATAAAGAAAATATTTTTTTTTTATAAACAATAGTAGTAATAGATTCTGCCTCTTAGAAATTTATTTGTAGCAATTTTCATAAGATTTATGCTTAGAGAAACTTTCCCTTGGAACATTTCTACTCACAATTTCTCAATAGAAAAATAAGGTGAGGGAATATGACTGGTGAGAATGCTCTAAGACAGTATAAGTCTATTTAACGATGTGTCTCGCATGGAAACTTGAAAAACTCTGTTCACACGAATACGCTTCAAAAGTATTACACGAATTACAGAACACGAGAATCGAGATTAATAAACCGGAAAACCAACATAAAAATCAGAAAGAACATCTAATTCTTATTCTCCCCCGTGATCACCAAAATTTCGCATTTTTTTCTCCAATACAGGATCAACAATTGTACTGATTCTAGTTAGTAAGCTACAGGACAACAAAAGTATGTTATGTTCAACGGACGGACGGATTTAATATAATATTTTGTACAAAAATGTGTTCCCCAAATTGGGCATAGTTTATAATTTATGTAGTAAATATCCTAACAATATATACTTTCTGTTTTCGAAAATAATTTTCCCAGAGTTTACAAATGGAATGCAACTAGAAAACGTGGATTATACATGTGTTTTACAGGATTGTGTAAAAAAAAAAAAACAAGTGTTTTTCATTAATTCCCATATCATTTCGGAAACGGAAGTGTTTTTACATAATGCGTACGTATAAACAACAATAATTCTAATATATTTCCTAACTACACCATGGAAGCCACGTCCCAAGCCGAGAATCCTCCACCCTAGCCACATGTTCACCTGCTTTCTGTCCACCGAGAACGGATCATCAGGGGTATATAATACCATACATTATAAAGTTTCTAAAAATGTTTTATTCGATGTTTTGGAAGTTTAAACGGTGCCATAAAACGTGAATTATAAAATACAAAGCACTCCTACTTTTCAACAAGTTCATATAAATTCAGAAACCAAGTTTTATTTTTTTTGGGTAGTCTAACTTATCTCCAATTACAAGTACATATATTAAACAACAATAGCTTGAATATCCTCCCTCGCCGCCACGTCATCACCATACTCTTGCGTCTTCCACCCCAAATATAATTTATGTTACAAAGTTCCTAAAAGTTATATTATAATAGCAATAAAGTTTCTAAAAGTGTATTTTCTTATATTAATTTTTTTTTTTTTTTTTTTGGAAGTCTACGACACAAGAATGTATTTTTTAATTACGTAGCATATATCAATTCGGAAAATTGAAGTTTAAGCACGTATATTAAGTGACATGATTAGAACTATTTTACCGACCGGGGAAGCCACGTCATCAGGCCGAGAACCCTGACTCGCCGCCACGTCATCACCGGACTCCCCGTCCTCCGCCGCGAACGGACCGTTGACCACCTGCTTCAATCCATTCGTCTCCGGCATCTTTTCCCAATCATAAACATACAACCCTAGAATCGACGGCGACGAGAGCGGCGGTACACGTGTCCAGCTATATATATATATATATATGTATATAAGAGCTCAGCGAGTTGACGTGCCGGAGAAATCGAGAAACGATATGTGTGTGAGAGTTCGAGCTCGGATTCGTCGGTGTGTTGGTTGAGAAGACGGGTTCAGGATCTCCGCAGAGAGATACAGAGAGAGAGAGGGAGGGAGAGAGAGGGAAACGTATTTGTGCCCCCTGTTTCTGGCGTTAATTTTCTTGGGCTGAATTACAATATGAGTCAACATAGTTTTGATGTAATTCGATTTGGTCCATATAGTTTCAATGTAAACACTATTTTATCTGCATATTGTTTAAATCTCTGTTTTCGGTTTTCATTTTCTTCACACGTTATTTTGATTTTTGCCTTGTTTAACCTTCATGCAATGACTATTAAATATTATATTGACCTGAGTAATAGAGCAATTAAAGTAACTTGCTACTCTTTTTCTTTTGGAAATTATTTGATTATCTCGAACCTGTTTGGATGATTATTAAATATTATATTGACCTGATTAATAGCCATTCAAGTAATTTGCTACTCTTTTTCCTTTGGAAATTATTTTGATTATCTTGAATTTGTTAAGTTTGTGATTAAAATATAATATAGATCTTATGCTCACATATTGAACTATTATATATTAGGGGTTATGCTAGATATGTTACTATAAATTTTTTTATATGAGTTGAAAAGTGTATTATCAGGCGTATCACACATATCACATTGTGTGTATTGTTTTATGAGATGTGGTACGTAATATTAAGATACTCAAAGTATAGACGTGCTTATAAGCTACAAGAAATAATCTCTCCATCCATTAATAATAGATACAATTTTTTTTTTTTTAGTTGTCAAAAAATTATTGATCACTTTCCCATTTTTGATATGTATAATCATTGAAAATTTAGAAAGAATACCAATAGTAACCCTCATTATAATAGGGGTAAGAATAAAAATAAATAAATCAGAGTATATTTAACATTTCGTAGGCGATTCAAATTTTAAAAAGTAATTCTTTGACTTTGCATAAAACTTTGTATTAGTTTTACCGTGTAAATTATTCGTGAATGGATGAAATACTAATTTACTGTACCGTGCACGGACGATATTGTAAAATAACGATAGCTACTATGTTAAAAACCCAAACTCACTCAATTAGGAGAAGGTAACAACTTAATATAATCCTAAAAGGAATATTTTACCCCCTAAATAAACCAAATATGAATTCTCTCATCTGATTTTCAATAGTTACAATAACCTTCCATCACTAATAGGGACCAAATAGGTCACTTGACAAAAAAAAAAGATATCAAATCATTGTAACTGAAACATTGGGGGCATAACAAGAATTGAACTGAAACTATAGTGACCATTTTTGCAAGTGATCCTTTCTAATTCTACTATTAGAAAACGACGTCGTCAGCTCCAGCCCCTTAATGTCTGTTCTGTTTTGCTGTTGCTTGGGATTGCGTGTGACGTGTCCTCGCATAGTGAATAGTGAGTACAGTGCACCGGCAAGTGGTTTTTGGTTTGGTTTATTTATATTGTTTGTTTATTATTGGAATTAATTATTGAGTTCCTAAATAAAAGGTCCATTCTACTTTTTAGAAGTAAAATAAAATAAATAATTATTTTTTTTATTTTTAGCTGTGTAATAATTATAAAATTTAAACATATAATAATTTTTACCACCTTACATAAAAAAAAAATTGTACAAAAACATTTAGGTAAAGAGAGGCTAGTTCATTTCAGTGTCAGCACAGATTTATTAATTTTTTTTAAGGTCTTGTAGTGATGCTTATACATCCCCTACTAAGACAAAATAAATTATGTGTTTGTAAAATTGGCGTTATTATTTGTAAACAAATAAAGTAAAAAAGGTTATATTGCGTGAACAATGTGACGTACTGTGGACCAAAGAAACACTTTTTTGAAACTAAGAGAACATTCACAGCCTGCATTTCTAGTTAAATTTCCAAATCTAACTTCTAAAAACTCTCTTTTGTTTTACAAAACAGAATTGAGTCATATAAGACTTTTTGAAATTTTATTTTTATATTAACCAAAATACAATATAAAATTAATAAATTTTTAAAAAATATACATTTTCCTAGCACATTATTGTTCTTATTTATTATGATGAGAAAAAAACTATTTTTTAACGTAAGAACTGTGAATAGTAATTTTCGGAGTGGAAAGCCAACTGTAATATTTCTAAAAAACTTTATAAATTTAGAAAGATTGATGGTATGTATTTCTCTTCTGAATTTCTCATTCGAGGAATTAAAAGGATAGAAATCCTCCTTTGGAAACACTTTTACCAATCCTCTAAAGAGGGGAAGAAATGCCAATGTTCTCATGTGCTTTTCATTATCGGTTATTTGAATCATTTTTTTCTATAGGGCGATCTACGATAACTAGAGAAATATTACTGTATCTCTCTATATGAAAATGTTTGAACTCAAATATAACTACTAATATTTGAAAGAGCAAAATGTCACCACAGTAAATCGAAGTCTTAACAATATAAATACAGCCCGAAACATAAAAAAAACAAATTTACCCTAACGGGCGACTGTCGTGAAACACAATGAAATCCCGGTCTATAACTGCTTTGTCACTCGGCTTCCGCCTACGATGATAGTTGAGAGTTGATTAAGAAAAAGAGAAGTGTTTTCATATTTGTTAAATACCAATTTCGGAAAAAGAAATTCACCCTCGGGGGGAAAATAAGCCACGCCTATAGTCACAATTCACATCCTCAAGCTTATACTTATTCGACGCAGTCCTGTGTAACGCATCATTGGAAAATATACACGTTTCCGCATGTACTTAGCGTATATCATCTTATGATCGCTCCATGCGCATATAAACCATCTTTTTTGCCTTCGTTCCCGCACACGTATATACAGATTCATCAAGATCAAAAACATCGCAAGCATCTCAAGAAACCCGGGGTACACATTTTACCACATCTGCACGGTACAGTTCCTTAACGATTGAGCCTTTTTCTTCTACACACAACAGCACAACTTAGCTTTTTTCTTCTAATAGATATCGTGGTAATGGTTAAAAACAAGTATAATTTCAACTATAAAACGAAAATTTAAAGATTTAAATTCATACCAGATAACTTTGCTAAAAATCACAAAGGTTACCAGAACACTACAACAATAACACTTATCGTCCCCCAATCGCCGCTCTTATCTACATCTTAGAGCATGGCAATTTTCTCTATTTATACATTGGTAATTTTTCATTTATTTACAAATCAATCATAGTAGGTATTCGTAATGCATTAGAAACATAGCTTCTGACGAGTCCTTTGGCAAGCTGCTAATATACAGATAAAAACGCAACAAGTCTTCTTTGGTGACTGTTTCAGGGTCGACCACATCATCATCGCAAGTCAAAACCCATAAATCTCTTGATTTTACTCTCTTTATACTGCCACGACAAAAGGGGCAGGACTCGGATCTCGTGTTCCTGCAAACCGGAAAAAGTATTTGATAATTAATTGAATGAAAGTAATTTGCTCGTATTTTTAGAATAATAGCAGTCTATTCAAGCTCCACTTCCAGTTTTCACGCCACGTTTAACGAAACTTTGTCGTGCAATTGATTTACTTTTTGATGCTATTTTATTTTCTAGAGAAGATGCTAGGGAAAGAATACAAAAGCAGAAAACTGTTTTCAGAATCAATCTGCTGCAATATTGTTTTGAAAATCAGAAAACAGCTATAAGATGCATAACTTATTGTCTTAGCTCCACATTTTACACAATCCGTTTCTCCTGAAAAATCGTTTTTTTTTTTACCTAGACTTTCCCAAATGTACACAATTTCGCATGCACGCCCTTAAATTTTCGATTTCTTGCATATACATCACAATGAACAAGCAGCGCGTGTAATTAATACAAATATACTTTGACGGAAAGGTCAAGCCAGAAAAACTTTGAATTAGAGAAGGGGTACTGTTGCAAGTCTGCAACCGATAAGTCAAAGATCTAAGCATTGATCATTTACGAAATTCAGAGAAGAAAATGTAATGGATTTGGCTATGTAGTTGAAAACTGTTTTTCCTAATATATACACGCCAAAAATATTGGACATATTGATTTTTAATTTCCAAGAGAAGTTTTGTAAACAACCCCATTTTAAGAACCTAAAAAGGTTAATTTTCTTGCATCTGAAGTTGTTAGGATCGACATAAAAATGCAGGGTTTTCAAAAATTCTTGCTTTCAGTCTAAAGATGTTGCAACAAGGACAAAACAGAAAAAAATCAAAGGAGACACTGAAAAACGCGAACAATTAATCATTCAGAAAATAAAAGCTATTGATTTAAGTTAACAGAAATGATTAAACGCGGAAGGTAGCGTCAGGGCAGTAATTACCAATTTCGATAGCAGTTGATGCACATTTCATGGCAGCAATTAGGCAAAACCATTTTTGTGCAAGGCTCCAAGCAAATCCCGCATTCATCTTCTCCCTCCGAATCAATGCAAGAAAAACCATCACTATCTTTGCGCACAACTTTTCCACCAGTCTTTACACAGCAATTCTCATCCTTGCAGTCATCTGATTCGACCAAGTCACTATGGAGTCGACGCAAAGATGGCAATATAACAGCTGCAATTTATATTTTTTATTTTCATGTGTGAGAAAATACATATGTGAGTCAAATATTGGCTAGAATAACCTAATTTGCAGGCTGTTATAAAAAAAAAAAAAAGGACCAATGTGAACTCAAAATGTAACCCAGCAAATTCCTTATGAGTCTGTTTGACTTTATTATCAAAATTTTCTTCTTCCTTTTTTTTTTTT
>MKEJ01069913.1:0-16967 GCA_001753735.1 Embelia ribes | reverse complement strand
ATTTTAAAAGACACGTGACACTTTTTTATTGACCAAAAATTTTCATGTCTACACATACCAGTTAATTATGTGGATACATATTACAAATAGATAAAAAATAATTGAATAAATGATTTTTATATAATTTTACAACATGAATATATATTTTTTAAATTATAATTCTTATCATTTTGTTGCAGAGTCAGTTTTTGTCTATGTGCTATACCTATATGTTTTATGTGTATTAAAGAATATTACATTCAGAATATTCTGCGATGGTGATATTGTCAAATACAATAATATAATTTACTAAATTTTGTTATTCAAGGAGTTTAGGTTTAAAATTATATTATATTATAATAGGTTTTATAAGTCATGGTTCTTAATAGGTTTTATAAGTCATGGTTCTTACTCATATTATTTTTGAAAAAAAAAATATTGCATATTTTATTTTAATTTTTCTTAGCCTTTATTTTATGATTTTAGTTTTTATGTATTCATATTTTAATAATATATTTTTTAAAAAATAAATTTTATTAGGTTAAGTTTGATTTTGTTGGAAATCCGATAGTATTTCTAAAAAAATAATAGTAATTATGATAACATTTTTAAGATTAATTAACTCTGGTTTTATGCATGTGTATATGTAAATATAGTGAGGATATAATATTTTTTTCCCTAGATTTTGATTACTAAAATTAAGGAAACATATGTTAAAAGAATATGCAGTTATTTGTTAAAAAATTACGTAGCTGTCAAATAGTTATACAGTCACATGTCGTGATGAGAGTTAAATTAACAAAAGGCTTAATTTTTATAGTAATAAGAGATATATCTAAGTTTGTAATCTAACATAGTTGTGGATTGTTAAAGTGTTTTTTACTTTTGTCCAATTTTACTTCATATTATAACCTTTTAACCGCGACGATTGGTTCATTGGCCATTTTTGTTCATTGTTGTGGTACAATCGACATTTATTTATTTAATTTGGCAATTTTGAAGCAAAAAAATTATTATTTTTCATTCCAAAAAAAGCTAGACTTAACAAACTTAAATTTTTTAATTTTTTTAAGTTAAAATAGAAAATAAAATGAGCTTAAAAGCTGATAAAATAAATGCTCATCAACTGTTGAGTGGGAAAAAAAAGATTAAGCTGAAAAAATGCATCCAATCAAGCCTTCAACAGTGACTTAACTTTGAAAAGAGAACCAATTTTAAAAGGAAAGCAAACATTGGGGACTTAAAGAAAATAAATTCAAAAGTGAGGGATCAAAAAACCTCAGGGGCAGTTTTGGGTACAATTATAGAAACACGGGGTCGGGCAAAAAGTTCGGTTCGTTGGTATATCTCGGAAATTCACATGTTAAAAGATATTTATATCATTTTTTATATAAAAATTATACAAAATTATTATAATAATCATATATCATATAATAATAAAATAAAAAATATACATTTTTCAAATTTTAATTCGAATTTCATTACTTTTGGAAAAGCAAATATTTATTTAATGGAGAAATCGACAATAAAGTAAACGCTCATGATTTGCTGGGTTCCAACTCTGACCCACCAAACACCGCCGTTCCCCCCTCCCTCTCTCTTGCTCTTTCTCTTTCTCTGTCTCTCTCGCCAGCAGCATCAGGTACAGTCTCCTATTCTGAGCCTAGGTTTCTATATTTTCTTCGATACACGCTCATTCCTTTGTTATATATACATGCGCGTGCGGCTATACGTATATATTACCCTCTCTTTATTTGCAGGTTCCTGACTGGAGACTCATCTTATATATAGGCCCAGAGAAACCCTAACTTGATCCTTGGAGGTATTTTTTGGTGATTTTTTTTTGTGTGTAAATGTTTGTGATTCGAGTTATATTGGTTAAAGGCACTCCCACCGGTGACTGCAGAAGTTTCTATACTAGATTGTAGAGATTAAGTTGTAGATAATGCTCAAACCATTGTATCGAATATTATTCAATCCTCGAAGAATTTGCTGCAATCATTTCCTTGAACTAGGGGATCATTACTCTAAAAAATAGGGAATTTGTTGCTTTCATTCCCTTTAACTAGGGGAGCACTCTTCATTCCTTAAGTTTAGGAGATATGGGGTTGACATTCCCTAGTTTACAACCTCTGTTTTAGAGTTTGAGCTAGCCGCTATGGATGAGAATTGATATGCGGGTAGAGATGCCTAATAAGGTAGCCTTTTGACAAGAAGTTTATTATTTATTGTCTATGGTTTATTGACAAATGTATGAGTTAGAATCATGGAATGAAGTTGAATGATGCATAAAAGTGAAGATTTAAAATATAGGAAAAACCGAGAAGCGATAGATGCTACTATCAGCAATCAAAGGCAAAAGTTAGTAAATAGCTTATGTTGAATTTAGAGAAGGATGAATCAAAACTTTTTGACATTTATTGGTAAAATAGGGACAATATTTTGATGAATAGCATGTGTAATGCACAAAATCCCTAATCTGAATAATAAGATAGGAAAATTGAGGAAGCAATGTAATTTTTTTTATTTGAATTTGAGTGAATACATTCCTCATTAATTTCTAATTAAAAGAATAAAATCATTTGATTCTTCTCCTCAACTTGAATTTGATTTGGTTGACTTTGACTCAAGAGCTTGACAACTTATTCTCGAGTTAATGTGCTTTTACTTTTCTTGGTGTCTTGAGGGTCTTGCGACTTAATCTCAAGAAGTTTAACTTGTCTTGTCTTGATGGCTCCCCAGCTTGATCTCAAGAAAGAGTTTTATAAGACTTATATTGGTTTCTGTTGTACGGCTTGAGTAGCTTGTTATTGATTGAAGACTTTAGTTGTTGATGATTGCCTGATGCGCAACTCGAGCAGCTTGAAGTGGATCGAAGGTTGGATTTGATGAAAAACGCCTAATGCGTAGTTTGAAAAGCTTGAAGCGGATCTAAGACTGGATTTATTAATGAACACCTGATGCGCAACTTGAACAACTTGAAGCTGATCGAAGGCTGGATTTGTTAAAGAACACCTGATATGCGGTTTGAGGAGCTTGTTGTAGATCAATGTTAGATTTAATGATAAATGCTTGATACATTACTTGAGCAACTTTCTGCAGATCGAAAGCTGGATTTGTTGATAAACGCCTGATATGCAGCTTGAGAAGATTGAAGCGGATCAAAGGCTGAATTTGTTGATCAGCGACTGATATGCATTTTGAGAAGCTTGAAGCGGATCGAAGTCTGATTTGTTGAAGAACGTTTGATACGCTGCTTGGACAGCTTGTTGCATATTGAAGGCTAGAGTTTGTTGAAGAATGCTCGATGCGCATCGTGAATAGCTTGTTGCGATCGAAGGTCTGATTTTGTTGAAGAACGCTTGATTCAGGGGCTTCGCGCTTGATCTCGAATTTAGTTGATGTTTTTTGTGTTCTTGAAGAAATTACAAACTTTGATCTTGCGTTTTTAGATCTTCGAGTGCTTGAACTTTCCGTTCTTCGCTGCTTCAGAGTTTGTCTCTCTAGCTTGAAGAATGCTCCTTCTTGGTACTTGGTTCATTTGAAATGAAGCCTTGACCCTTCTTTTATAATTTTGGGAAGGCGCAAATATGGCAATAGAATATGCTTTTAGCATATTTTATTTGATACACTGTCTTAAGAGAATAATAATTTAATTAATTATTCTCTTTAATGATTTATAATTAATTATCTATTTCTTTTATGAGATAAATTAATCGTAAAATATTATCCTTTATTTATTTAATTTTAAAGGATAATAATGCCTTTATTAATCATCTTATATTAATTTTAATTATGAGAATAATTAATCTAATGACATTTTTTTATCGGGCTTCAAGATAGCTCATTTTAGTTGGCCTTTTTCTTTAATTGGGTTTCAGAACATGTGGTCCATTTCAATTTGGTCTTTTTAATTTAAATGGGTTTTAAGACACACAACCCATTTTTATTTTTATGTGACATAAAATTTTTGTGTCTACAACGTGATTGAGTACTTAGATAGAATGAAAAATGTTTATTTGAATGGTGTATGTGGCCAAAATTTTCGGGGAACTCTTAAATCTGGAGTTGTTAGGAAGCTTATGAGAAATGTATTATTTAGTATAGGAAGTGGTAAATATGTGGATTTGGGGGCTGCCATATTTCTTGGAGCCGCTCGAACAAAATTATGGGATCCAATGGCCTAAAATTCCTGCCAAGAGCTTCCAAGGAAAACTATAGGCAGCACCGTCCACCCCCATCCCCATATATCTGTATATGTATAGGGAAGAAGAATTGTGTGAAGTTATTGTATTATGAACGGGAGTTTTTTTTATGTAAGAACCATTGACTGCTTCATTTGAAGGTAGCTGCATTCGTGTAAAAGAGAGTGTATGCTGTTGCTATTTTATTTCCATTTCTATGAAAGGAAAGTGCAACATGAACCCTAACTAAATATCACTTTACTAAATTTATTTGTCTTATTCACGTTCTTGTGATATATGTTGCCGTATTTGTATTATTTATGTGAAAGCTGTATCCTTACAGAAAAAAGCTTACTTTTACAATGGCGGATCTCAAAGAACGCCTACTTCCACCGCGACCCGCGTCAGTTGCTAATCTTAGAGGCCCATGTAGGCGCCAGCTTCTACAGGGTGTTGATGTTTTAGGCCTAAAAAAGCGGGGACAGGGCCTTAGATCGTGGATCTGTGTCGATGCTGCTGGGGAATCCCAAGTCATCGAAGTCGATAAGTTCACTATGATGCGTCGTTGTGACCTTCCTGCCCGCGATTTACGCCTGCTTGATCCATTATTCGTGTATCCCTCTACAATTCTCGGGAGAGAGAATGCTATTGTTGTAAATCTGGAGCAGATCCGGTGTATCATCACAGCTGATGAAGTTTTTCTTTTGAATTCTCTAGACAGCTACGTATTGCAGTATGTGGTCGAGCTTCAGCGGCGGTTGACAGCGCCTGGGTTAGGGGAGGTTTGGCAGTCGGATGGTAATAATGACTTAAGTAGAAGAAGAGGAGCAGCTAGGAATCACGAGAATATGTTTGGGCTCATGTCTCCTGATTATTTGCCTTTCGAGTTTAGAGCCCTTGAAGTTGCTCTGGAAGCTGCCTGTACATTTCTTGATTCTCAAGTTCGTATCTTGGAACTCTATTTTTTATACATTTCACTTTTTCTTGAAAGGGCTTGATTACTAATTTTTCAGTTGTGGAGAGGTTTACTTCAAAGTCAACCTAATGTGTTGTCTCAGCGAGCTATCAGTAATTTTTATTTGGTTGGCAATTTAAGAGTCTCTGTGGCCTGTGCACTTATTCACTGGAGAAGTGGACATTCTTCGATTCATAGGTAGTTTAAGAGAGGAATTGTGCTAGTCAGCGTCTGGTTGGTCATGGTTTCATCTCCTTTTCTCCACACATTGTTTCCTTTTACAGCGAGTCACAAAATCTTGTCCTAGTATTGTTTATTTCTCCTATAAGTGATGTTACTTGAGTTGTAGAGCTGCGACCGAAGATCGTTCCGGATTGCAAAACTCTACCTTTCTTAGGCACTTCACAACTGAGTTATTTTGTTGCTGAATTTTGGATGGCAAACTCTACCTTTTCTTATCCTGATATTTGTCTTTTTTTTTGTTTTTTTGAAGATGATGTTTTGTCTTGCTTAACTTTTACTTGTAAAGCGTTGGTCACTCAGTTATTTCTCCCTTTTGCTTAGGCTGCAGAACTAGAAATTGAGGCATATCCACTGCTGGATGAGCTTACTTCAAGGATCAGTACCTTGAACTTGGAGCGCGTGCGAAGACTGAAAAGCAGACTTGTTGCTTTAACTCGACGAGTTCAAAAGGTGTTGTATTCTTTAAATCTGGTTTAACTTACTGATGCCTGAATATGGTATTCAAATTACCATAGTTATGATGGACTGGTTTCTTTACCAGTGCTCTCAATTTATTCTTCTTGTTGTTACAGGTTAGAGATGAGATAGAGCAGTTGATGGATGATGATGGCGATATGGCTGAAATGTATCTTACTGAGAAGAAAAAGAGAATGGAATCATCTTTTTGTGGTGATCAATCTTTGATCGGGTATCGATCAACTGACGGTTTGCAGTCTATATCTGCACCTGTATCCCCCATATCTTCACCCCCTGAGAGTAGAAAACTTGAGAAGAGCTTGAGCATTGCAAGGAGCCGACATGATAGCATGAGGAGCAATGAGAGCAACACAGAGAGTATTGAGGAACTAGAGATGTTGCTGGAGGCATATTTTGTGGTCATTGACAGCACACTTAACAAGCTGACATCAGTAATTAGATAATATAAATGCTGCTGCCTTGTCTTTTTAATAATCAGATTTTGAACTGCTTTTCAAACTCTTTTTGCGTTCTTCCTTTCAGCTGAAGGAGTATATTGACGATACTGAGGATTTTATTAACATCCAGCTGGTATGAATCCTTAACGCCTTCTTTATTCAAATGTCACTGTAATTAAAGTTAATTACAGTATGTATCTACGTTTTTATACTATTTTTAGTTTTAACTCAAATTGGTAATACCATGTCAGTTTCCATTTATACGAACTTAGAATGGGTGTGGTTATTGTTCTTCACTTGCTTTTTGCATTTGGAACCAGAAACTTTGAAAGAAAGGCGTTGGGCTTGTTGATTTCGAGAAACTTTAGAAAATTCTCTTTTTACATTTAAGTTTTAGAGTTTTATAAAAGAGATCTTTCGTTGCTTTGTTTCTGTAAACGATGACTCAATGAGAAAATCGAAGAATCGCTGATGCTTTCAGAAGTTACTTTGTTTACATCCAAAATTCAATGATAACAAGAAGGAAGAAAGCACATTGTAAGATTGTAATGTGAGCACGAAGCTTTGGTGTTTTTGCACTAGTCCCTGAAAAGTATGCGAATATATCATTTTGCACCACACAACTCCTCATGTTTCTGGCCTTTTTTCAAAGTATGTAGAGAATAAACAAGTTCAGTAAATTGATTCGGATGCTTTTGTATTTTCAGGATAATGTTCGGAACCAGCTTATACAATTTGAGTTGCTGCTCACAACCGCGACATTTGTGGTGGCAATATTTGGTGTGGTAGCCGGGATTTTCGGCATGAATTTCCCCATAGCATTGTTTGATTATTCGTCCGCGTTCAAGTGGGTCCTACTAATCACAGGAGTAACCGGAGCTGTCATTTTCTGTTCATTTTTGTGGTTCTTCAAGTGTAGAAGACTGATGCCGCTGTAGATGGTGAAGAAAATTGAAGTCACCTTATTATTAGAATCAGTGTTTACCTTTTTATTCAGCGAATGGGAGGAAAATTAGGTAATTGTAGTACGGTGTTCGTGGTGGGAAAATTAATTAGGTTTGTACAATAAGTTGGGGAGGAGAGAAGAAATTGATGTTGTAAAACAGGAGAAGGTAGATTTAAAAGCAGCATTTTTTCGAGTAATGTCATGGACATTGGAGCTGATATGTATACATCTCAAACTTTGAGAAAAAGTAAAAAAGTCTTGGGGATCTTATATATCTTTTGACAAAATACTTTCTTTGGCTTGTTTGCTTAACTTTGAATATATTAGATTAATTTTTTTGACGAATAAAACTCTTAAGAATGATGTTAAAGCATCTACACGGACGTGTTTTAGTAATAAAACTTTAAGAATGATGTTGAACATGCAAGTGGCAACTCAATATATGTAAAAAAAGAAAAATTAAAAAAATCCTAGGTCAAAAAAAAAAATATACAATGTTGTGTAGTCGATAATCACAACTAGTTATAACTAGGAATATTCAAAAACCCAAGTTGACACGAAAAGTTAAGATCTAACAAATCTGTAAAATTGTATCATTGCATGAAAGCCTAAAACTCGGATTAGATCTTTCTTTCCGAAAATAAAGCCCTTGCTTTTACGTATCAAGTGCATGTCCATATAGTTCTTGTTTACACTGCATGCGTCGAATGTTGTGGCAATATATTTTATTCATTTCTTAAAATAAATAATTAAGTAACATAGAATAGACGTAATTGGTAGAAAGCTTTACTGTTTTATTGGATGTTCCAGATATTCAATGTAAATAAATATTTGGCAGCTGTAGCCTGTAGGCCCCAAACCATTTTACTATAGCCACGCAAATATAATTTAATAATAAGAAAATTTAAGAATTGTTTTGTTATTTTTTATATTAAATTTTATTTATGTAGTTCATAACCGTGTTTTATCGTAACACTTTTTTAAGAGTGTTAGATGATCATTTTCTGTTTGTTTGTGTCTTTTGGAATGTAAGTTGTATCGGATTATAAGTCTTGGCGTACTGCAAATTTCACTTTTTCTTATTATTTAAAAAGCCATGGAATGATGGCTTTCAACAAGACAGACTTGGATTAAATTGTGAAATAACAAAATTATTCCTAGCTATATTTCAATAAGAGAGCCAATATAAAATAAACAATAATAAATATAAAATTAAATTAATATATATAAGTAATTAACTTTAATTTCAACAAAATATTATATAATCATATTTTATTTGATTGATAATTAATAACTTTTATTATTATTTATTTGATAGTAATTTTTTATTTAATAATAAAAATAATAAATATAAGTACATAATATTTTAATGTTGTTGCAGCTGCTCTATAACCGATCTTGAATCTAATTAAGTGAGGAATCAAACTAAAACTAAAACAAAAAATAGCTCAAATCCTGATCTTGGAACCAAAAATCTCAAAATTTTAACTATTAAATAAGTTACAAATGTCAACAAAAATAGCATAACCAAATGACTAGAAACTACGTGAAACAAAAAACGCATACCCTAAAAAGCCTCAAAAGTCGTCCAAATGTAATCTTAGTCATTTAGTGTTTGGAAATAATTTTTCGATTTGCCGTTTGGCATGTAAGGTTAAATAAATAATATATAAAAATTAAAATAGCTTAAATATTTTGAAAATTTTGGGATACCCAAAAATTTTACAATCAATTTCTAATTCCGATATGAAAATATTTGGGTACTCGGAGTTATAAAAATTTTAAAAATCGATTCCAAACCGAACGGTTTTTTTTGGTAATTTGGCACAGTTGGTTTGGGTTGTGAGAAACCCGAATGTTTGCTCACCTCTAATCACATCTAATACATTGGATTTGAAAATAATTAATAGTATCCAACACCTAATCCCAATTAGCTATCAATTTTTTCAATTAGCAATCACAATTAAATAAAAATCATGCCATGTTAACAACACAAGTAATTAAAGATAGAAAGAAAAGTGCATACCACCGAAGGTTAATTATAGTGGGTTTAGATTCAAATGCTCCTCAAATCCTAAAGGGTTTAACTACTCATGAACATAATTAGAGATTAATGATTTCCTAGAGAGAGTCAATTCTTACAAACGAGAAAAATAGAAGCTTAAATACTAAGATTTTTTAAATGAAAAATGAAATTAAATACACTTAATCTTAATTCTCTATCATAAAAGAACAAATGATTGAGATTAAGGTCAAGAATAGTTCAAGAAGGAATCCAATGCTAGGCCAATGACTCCCTTCATTAGGAAATGTTGATTTTGACTCTATTCAATAGCAGATGTTGACTTTTGTTAACTTGAGTCAAATTTCAGTATTCTTATTTTTAGGATCCATAAGTAACTTGAAAAGCTATTTTTTAGATATGAAATCACATCTAGGCAAGTAAAATCTCGACTTTATTAATAAGACTTAGAATAATATGAATTAATGCTCTAAATGAATAAAACCTAACTTCTAAATAATTTGTAAGTAGCATTATCGAAATATAATCAATTACTTGCAGCATTTGAAGGAGTGCAACCAATGGAACCTACCGATGATGGAGACTATCTCGAGTTCTAGCAACTATGTCGTTATAGGCAGATCCTTCGTTCCATGATCTCACAAATTTTATATCCAAAAAATAATGAAGTTACAAAAGCGCGAACGGAGCTAGTTGATGGCGTGGCGGAGGTTCGTTTGCAACTTATAAGCTATTCTTTTTTGTTCTTTTTTAAGCGATCTTCAAACAAAATAAAAAAATTCTTAAATAAATGACCTTTTTATAACGTCGAGAATAAAATTTGATGAACTATTTATCTAAATTATTCATTTCATTAATTACTTTTATATTTTTCAAAATTATCCATTTACTCACAATGCATGAGTATTAACAAGCTATACTTTAATTCATATTTTTTTCACTAAATATTTTCATAAATTTGAGTGCGCAAACCTAAAATGTCAGTTAATAATAAACGGAGTCAATAGTTTTTTTTACTTTAAAATTGAAAAATATTTAGCTGCTTGACTGTTAAATTGATTTTATTTTTATTTTATTCTAAATAAATTAAAATTTTAAAATTAGACGTATTCAAATTTTTTAATTAAAATAAACTGGCTACTCGGATTGCATTTTTTGATGATAAAAAGAAAAAGGAAAAAAAATAAAACGGATGTGACACGTGGGCCGTACATAACGGCCTCCGTCTCAAAATTCGGTTAGCAAATTTTATTAGGCCCAAAAGCACCTCCTTCTTCTTCTTCTCTCTCCTGTCGCTCTTTCGCGCGCAGGAGTTCTTCGCTACCCAAACGTCTCTCCCTGTCTTTCTCTCTCTCTCCGTCTCTCTCTGTATCTCTCTCTCTCTCTTTCTCACACACACACGTTGCCCCATTTCTTCAGCGCCGTTTATTTTTTGGTCAGTCAAATCATTAAATTTCAATGTGATTTTTTATTTCGCCATCTCATTGTTATCCGTAATTAATATGCTTTTATATCGTTCGTGTAATAATAATGTATGATCCCGATTTCAGATGAGATTGATTTGTTTCTTGTTTCATTTAATTAGAGCAATTTAGACATTAATTCATGACAATTAGCAATGGAAAATGGAAATTGTAATTGAATCTAGATTTTTGATTCTGCCAAGTGATCTTCGAAGCTCCAACTAGAATATGTCACGTGTTAATGTCAAATTATGTATGATAATTAGAATTAAGGCAATTCTTTTCCCTTAAATTTCATATTTTGTTTTTCGTTGGACCGTTTGATGAATATATACGTTGAATTTCACTTATTCAGGTTTTTTTTCAACTCCCACATTTAGAATGTACAGAGAACTAATCATCACTTTTATTTTTTCTTCAATAATGTTACGAAAAGATGTGTGTTAGATTAGATACGAATAGGTGCGTAGGAAAAAAGCTCACGTTAACAACAACGCGTAATATCTTACTTGTTCCATTTAGACGAATCCCAAATGCTTGGGATTAAGGCTTGGTTCGTTACTGTAGTTTCTCTATGTATTTTATTTTTTGGAAAATAGATGTTCCACAGCGATTTTCACATGTTGACATTTAGCTAATGAATGCAGGTATTGATATAGCCACGTGCCCAATTAGAATTTAAAGTATCTCATTTGTATTGTTGAAGTGCTACGGTACATGCTGGTGCTGAGGTAGCCGTGGTGCTAATTTATCTGCAGTTAGTTTTGCATAATGTTTAGTTGTGGCTATAAGCCAAAGTTTATGGGGGGCAACCGAGATAAATTCGTCAGGTATAATTTCCAAGTTATGAATTTCTGTGTTGTTTATTACATTGCTTTTCTATTGCTTGAATATTTATCTTTTACTTGCCACAATGTATGGGCCAGTTCTTAAAATAACAAATCGAAAAGTAGTTTTAAGGATTATTTTCCTAAAGACTTATGTATTGTAAGTTCTTGCCAGAAGGGTTAAGAATTGAAAATTTTTGATAGCTTGGTTGAAGAAAAGTTTCAGATATTGGTTCGTAAAGCTTTCTCTTTATATAATCTAGCTTATTTGTTAGAATAGTAGTCACTTCAAAGGAAATAAATATGCTATGTCCAAGTTGTATTTCAGACTGCAACTTTTTCGTTGTCTTTAGAGCTGAATTTTGAATTCTGGAATACGCAGACAAGGAAGGTAGGTCTGAAGTTTTCATTGTCTTACACAAACTTCTCCACTTGTCAGTGACATCAAGATATCTACAGTCTAAAGCCCATAAAATATATATTCAATGTGAATATCATTGTCGTTTTGTCAATCAGCCCAACACTAGAATGCTTGTAATTTCTACCAACCTATATGTACGAAAAAAGATACTCCCTCTGTCCCATTTTAATAATCTCACTTCTTTTTCCACAAGCATTAAAAAGATTAATTAACGTTGTTGAAACCCAAAATATTTTTACTCTCTTTCCTACAATACTCCTAATCAATGCTACAATTTTGCACAACTTATAATGGATAGAGTAATTAAATTACTACAATAAATAAGGAAATTTTAGTAAAGTGACTTTTCAACTACTTTTTTAAAATAGAATCTGGACTATATACTGGGATGGATTAAAAAGAAATACAAGCCTATTAAAATGAGATGGAGGAAATAACTTATTTAGCACATTGTTTTGCTGTGGCTAATCTAACTATGCTGCATGTTGGCATTACTTTTCTTATAGGTTGGATGAAATGGACAACTTATCGTTCTCATCTGACACTGGGGCAATGAACAGATGTGCATTAAACATTGAAGGTCTTGGTGGCGCTGTTCGTCCACATAATCCATCGAAATCATTTAGATTCGGAGTTAAAAGAGGATCTGTAGGGCTTAAAACTTTTGGCCAGTCACTAAAGACTGGTGTCGCTAGGGCAGTCCTACCAGAAGACCTAAATGTCTCTGAGAAAAAGATCTTTGATCCTCAAGACAAGTATCTCCTCCTTTGGAACAGGCTATTGGTCATATCATGTATTCTAGCAGTATCTATTGATCCCTTGTTTTTCTATCTTCCAGTATTCAATATGGATGACTATTGCCTTGGGATAGATACAAGATTAGCATACACTGTTGCAACTTTAAGGACTTTTATAGATGCTTTCTACCTTATACGGATGGCTCTCCAATTCCGTACGGCTTTTATTGCACCGTCATCCCGTGTTTTTGGTCGAGGTGAACTTGTGATAGATCCCGCAGAAATAGCTAAAAGATATATGCGTCGTTACTTCATTGTGGATCTCCTGTCTGTTCTACCTTTACCACAGGTTCAACCATTATGTTCTCATCAAGTTACATGTGTGAATGACTCTGTGCGTGCGTCTGTGTGTATAATATGATTTTGCATTGCTAAATGATGTAGATTGTGGTGTGGAAGTTTCTTGGAAATCAACAAGGTTCGGATATCTTGGCTACAAAAACGGCACTACTTTACATTGTTTTTCTTCAATATATCCCACGTTTTTTCCGGTTTGTCCCACTAACTTCAGAGCTCAAAAAGTCTGCGGGTGTATTTGCTGAAACTGCGTGGGCTGGTGCTGCCTACTATTTATTGTGGTTCTTGCTCGCCAGTCATGTAAAAAATTCTATCTTTGTGCTTAATTGTACAAAAGTTTTCTGGATATAGAATTGCATTGATATGTAAGTTATATTGTGTATCCAATTGATATAATCCTACTTTACATATGTGTTCTTTTAGATAGTTGGAGCTTTCTGGTATCTGTTTGCTGTGGAACGCAATAATACATGCTGGCAAAAAGCTTGCAAGAATAGTGAAACATGTGATATAAAATATTTGTTTTGCGAAGCTAATGAACCAGATGGCATAGGTGATTGGAGGAGCATAAGAGATTCTGTTCTCATTTTACATTGCTCAGTGAGCGATGACGACCCACAGTTTAACTATGGCATCTACGCATCAGCTGTACAATCACAAATCGTTGCATCCATTGATTTCATTTCTAAGTACTGTTACTGTTTGTGGTTTGGGCTGAGGAATTTAAGGTAATACCCAGTTCCTTTTTCGCTTGTTTAACTAAGTTGTATCTTTTGGGATAAATTTCCTTTTTTTCTTGTATAATTATGTTTTTCTTTAGTCAATTTCAGCTTTCTGTTACATACTTTGTGAATTTATTTTTTCATTTGGGACTTGATGCTTTTTCTAGGTCCACCATCAAGAATCACATTTTTGGATATGCGTAGATATAGCGGTATTACATGAACCCCTGAAAAATAATAGTATGGAATGTATGGAATCATAATATGGGGGAATGCAATATTAGGAGTAGCTGTGAGACCCAGTTATATCATCTTTGTTTGTCAAGTTACATTTTTATTATTAATACTAATTAATATCTATCTTCCATATATGTTTTTGCCAGAAGTGCTAAGATACTCAGTGCACTGGAGTTTTATATCCATCAATATTTTTAACGTTCTTTACTTTTTCTTTTTTCCTTCTTATTGTGTTCAGTACTCTGGGTCAGGGCCTCGAAACTAGTACTTATGCCTCAGAGGTTCTGTTTTCCATCGCAATCGCCATATTCGGGCTTATCCTCTTTGCTCTTCTGATTGGAAATATGCAGGTTTTCTCCTAAATGATCTTTTGTTTTTCAAAATTTCTTGTCAATGGCAATCTTTTTATGATTTTGTGGTTGCAACAGACATATCTTCAATCGCTTACAGTTCGGTTAGAGGAAATGAGGATTAAAAGACGTGACTCAGAGCAGTGGATGCATCATCGGCTGCTTCCTCAGGAGCTTAGGGAAAGAGTTCGACGCTACGATCAGTACAAGTGGCTCGAAACTAGAGGAGTTGATGAAGAGAACCTGATACAGAGTTTACCTAAGGATCTTAGGAGGGATATTAAGCGCCATCTCTGTCTGAACTTGGTCAGAAGGGTCAGTATTCTAAGTCGCTTCTCTATGGAACAAACTACCATTAATCCTGAAGCTATGCAATAGAAGCATTCATGATAGCAATCTCAAATAATGATAATTTTTTTTTGATAGTTTCAAGATCCTTTTGTTCGTTCAAAATAATTCAGAAAATAAAATGCAATGCCACTTTTTGTAGTTGCCTTTTTCCTCTTCCTAATTTCGACGATCTGTTATGGTTGGATGTGCAGGTCCCTTTATTTGCGAACATGGATGAAAGATTGCTTGATGCCATCTGTGAGCGACTTAAACCAAGTCTATATACAGAAAATACTTACGTGCTGCGTGAGGGGGACCCAGTTGACGAGATGCTTTTCATTATCCGTGGTCGCCTGGAGAGTGTCACTACAGATGGTGGGAGAAGTGGATTTTTCAACCGAGGTTTCCTAAAAGAAAGTGACTTTTGCGGAGAGGAACTTCTCACATGGGCACTAGACCCAAAATCCGGAGCTAACTTTCCACCGTCAACTAGAACGGTAAAAGCTTTAACGGAGGTCGAGGCTTTTGCCTTAATAGCGGATGAGTTAAAATTCATCACAACCCAATTTAGGCGCCTCCATAGTAGACAAGTTCAGCACACTTTTCGGTTTTACTCGCAACAGTGGAGAACGTGGGCTGCTTCATTTATTCAAGCTGCATGGAGAAGGTATTCTAGGAGGAAATATTTGGAGCTCTGTCGGAGTGAAGAAGCCGAAACTGATGAGTTGTCGGATGAGGAGAATGAGGAGAGGGGGTTGATTGGGGAGGAGGTCACGCCAAGCTTTGGTGCAACCGTACTTGCTTCTAGATTTGCAGCAAATGCTCTTCGAGGGGTTTATAGGACCCGGAGCTTGATCAAAGAGGGGTTGGTTAAATTACAGAAGCCTCCTGAACCTGATTTTGAAGCTGATGATGCTTAATTGATATTTGTTTTTGATTAAGTTTGATAACAACAGTAACTAAAGTTCTGGTCTAGTTTGAAAAGATTGTTTGCCTAACCTGAGTTATAAGAACTTGAGGTGTTTGTGCTTTGTATGTATATGAGCTTCAATATTAGCCTGTTCTTGGTGTTTAGCCATTTCATTTATGTTTGTCACTTCATATTATGACAACATACATATAGACTTGAGTACTTTGCTATCTAACATTTAAGGATGCTAATCCCTCATTTGTAAGCTTAGGCTTGTATGTATAATTCTTTTGCATCAATTAATCAAAGGGCATATTAGTATTACTTTAATCATAATAGGTTGTAAATTGTATTTGTAATATTGCTTCTATGGCCCATCCAAGAATCATATTACTCCAGCGGAAATGGTATGTGAACATTCTCCAGGAAAATTACCAAAATAGGATTAATAGTTGCTTGCAAAAATAGGATAAATGAAAACCTTTTACCAACAAAATAAATTTCAATTTTTCTTTATTTGTTTCCCGAACAGTTGCTGCAGATTGCGGTTTTGCAAGTTAATTTTGGCTTTTTTTTTCAAGCATTTTTTTTTGTCAAGTTGTAACATTTAAATTTTAAGTATTCCAGTATGAGCCGAAATAAGGTTTTGATGGAGTGAAGCACTGTATGCCCTTCATCAAGGTACGTTTTTCTTAAGATTTCAATTTCATGTAACTGATTATATAGGAAAAATTTTAGATCTTGGTGTGAATAAATGACATAAAAAAATTTGAACTAGTTTTATTTTTAAGAAAGTGATTGCTAATTTCTAGCCATAGGAATCTGCTTTTACTGACAGTGTGAGATGAAAACTTTTGTTTTCTGGGGCTGTTAGTCTGTTTAAAATCTCTTTTTATAGAAATTAAAAATTGTAATACCCAATACCCCTCAACCTTTTCACACTCAAACTAAATATAGGCAATCAAAACTATGTAATTAATATATTTTTGTAAGTATGTATGCATTTTTGTGGACCTAGGCTAATTAGAGATAATTATAATTGCTTGGACAAAAAAGAATTATTTTTTTTGTCGGTGATTGAATCTTTGGTAAATTTCATGTTTCAGAATCCTTTTTTGCAGAAATTTTTCCGGCATAAGAAACCAATTCTCAACCTAATTACTGTTTCTAGAAACAGAAACCGTTTTTTAGGAAGAATGTTGAGAATGCTTACTATTAGAGCAACTCTAATCCAACTCAATAAAATAGCTACTCAAAATATATTTAAATATTCAATTCACTACTTTAGCTAACAACTTTTTAAATTTCACTCCAATCACGCTCTCTATTTTAGCTAACTATTCCAACTAACTTTAATTAACTTTCAATA
>MKEJ01069912.1:0-10085 GCA_001753735.1 Embelia ribes | reverse complement strand
GAGCACCAGTGTGTGTGTCCTAAATTCTATTTATAATCCCTAAATTTTAATCCCACAGCTCAAACTCAAAATTTGAGGCCGAATATCCTCTAAACTTACAAGTATAAATGATTATGAATATTACTCCTCTAGTTCAAGGGAATCATTGGTATCAAGTCACCTATTATTTAGAGGATTGAATAGTATTGGGCAAACAATGCTGGAAAATAATTACCAAAAATTAAATCTCTAAAATTTAGGATATAGGCCCGTTTGCCCTAACAAATTCCGATTACCTGTCGAGCGATGAGGGATGAGGCGGCGGCACTGGGTAGGGGATCGCGAACCAGAGATAGCCACCAGTGGGAGGATGGGATGAGAGTTTGCGGCTGGGTGAGGGAGAAAGAGCCGTGGATGGGAGAAGGGAGTGAAGATCTACCGCAGATGGAGAGATAGCAGCGAATGGGGGAGGGAGAGAGGGCACCACTGCCACGAACAAAATGCGAAGAGAGGGGGAGAGAGAGAGCGCGTTGGTTTCAAATTTATTTTCCAAATTTTCATTTTTTTTACATTGCAACCGATTATAAGAGGTTGCCAACTACATTGCCACCTCACCCAGCCACATAAGCGCCATGTAGGCAATACATGGCAAATTGATTGGTTATTATTGGTTCTTGTACCTCCAGCAAAATCATGTTCTTGTACAAAATTGAGCACCTTATCGAAATATTGGTCATATAGTTTTTTTTAATAAAATAAAATAAAATACATTATCTTTAAATTTTCCAACAACTTCACGTCTTAAAACTGGCCCCACTATGTTTATGATTTAGTAGTGGGTAGAAATTATGATAAGTTTTTCAGAAAAATTATTATAGCACATCCCATCATTGCTATTTAGATAGATTAGATGAATTAGTGGCTCTCATCAATTTTCTAGCTTTCCCCGCGCCTATATAAAGACTTGATATCCATTGTAGTTTTCTCATTCTTATGCATAACATCTCATCTTTCTGTTCAATTTTCTGTTGAGTATCTGAGCACATAAATGCTTGGAGTATTTTCTTTCCCTTCGTTAAACTCGACCCGAAAGTATCTCAGTTTCTCCCTTTGCCCGGAGTGGTTCCTTCAGCTTGGTCCGAAAGTGTCTTGTTTGCTATTGTTCCACCGTCCGAACTGTACGCTTCCAGCCCATCAGCTTGCTCTTAATTTTGTTGCAGCCTATTTTGTTTCCGCTCAGTCTACGCTGATAAACTCTTTTCCTTTCATTGCACCTCGTTGATATTAATATTTATGCAATCATAAATTTTTTCAGAATGATCAAGCACTCCCAACAACTCAGGTTAACTTCGAGATTGGTAGGATTCGGCCTGGGCTATGCTTGAAAGGCCTGGTTGAGGGAGTAGATGACACGATCTGGTGACTTGGCGTGCTCTGGCATGGCGCGGTGACGCAGCAAGGCTTCAGTGAAGGGCTTCCCGGTGGCGGAGGCTCGGGTTGGGGTTGTCGTTGTGGCCAATGGGGCTGGAACTTGGCAAGGCCGATGGATGGAGCGATGGGTCTTGAGGCCACCACAGTGAGGTGTAACATCACCAAAAATTTTGAGTAAATTTTTCGCATTTAATAATATTATATATCTCATTATAATATTATTATTGCAATCATGACGAGTTCATAGTTGGGTGTTGTGGTTGTTGTGGGGAGACTTATGACATATCGGATTAGTTTCATTATATATACTAAGTGTTAAATTCACATTTAGATACTCATTAGTGAATTGCGAGTTCTTGTGAGTTATATGTGGAGATACATAGATATGTATTGTATTTGTGTATTAGTGCAATTTGGCGAGTTATATTTTTTATAGTGTTTGGCGAGTAAATTGTGAGTGTTGTTGTCGTGAGATGTGAGAAATTGAATGGGTTGATGTGAGTGTGAGACTTGCGAGTTTGCAAGAATTGTGTATTGATGTGGGTTTGAGTGAGTGTTGGTACTGAAGTGTGTGTGACTAAGCAGTATTTACCACTTCGACAGAATTGTGGGGGATTCGACTTGTTCGGTCAGGTCGCAGTGGTCAAGGGGAGGCTATCCCTTGCGGGATGTGGGATAGTGCCCTGGTAAAAAATTTTGTTGGTTGGTTATTAGTTGAAATCCAGTTTTGGATTTGAGTACCAGCACACAAAAGGTGTGTTCCGGTACACAGAAGTTAAGTACCGGTACACATACCCCTATATTGATTCAAAACTCACTGGAAGCCGGTATACATAATGGTATACTGGTACACCAAGTCCCTATACTGGTACATAGATTCCTATATTAGTCCAAAACTCTTGGAAGCCGGTACACAGAATGGATACCAGTACACAGTAATGTACCGTTACACTCAATCAGCATGAAAAATGTCATGGACCCCATTACTTTTTGACCTTATAACACAACTTTTTCTCTCCTTTTCCATTAAGTCCGAAATTAGATGAGGAGATAGAGAAAGAAAGGAGAAGTGAGATTTGGAGCTTAGAAGCTGTGATTTGATTTAGTTCCCAATGGTAGATCCAAGACCTAAGTATAGATTCTTCATCCTAGACGCGAGAAGATCATTTATACGTAAGTTTTTCTTTCGCCCCTTATGTTTGATTTATCTCAATTTTCATACACTTTTCGTATATGAAATTTTATCTAATATTCCTTACTTACGTAAGGAGTAGAACACCTTTTAGTCTCGGTATTTAACGATTTGATTTCGTTTTATTGATCAAATTGAAGGGTGAATAAGAAAAAGATTTGGGGCTTTTTGGTGATTAGCTTTCGGAAGTTGTTTAGCGTCGTGAGAGGTATGAGTAGACATCAAAATAGTAATATAAGTGTGAGTTTGTGTGCATACCCTTACGTGTAAGTGATGTGTTGGTTTTCGTGGTGTTGTTATGAGAAGTATTTGAAAAGTTCTAGTTATATAAATTAGTGGTGTTGAATGAGCACGTGAAGGCATTGATAATGTGTTTACATGATTTATGTATCATTCATTCACTATTGGCATTGCATTTTAATATTCGAGCAAAAGTGTTGTTTTTGATTAAAAAAAAAAAAAAATTGATATTTTTCAAATGAAGGTGTTGGAAGTGTTGAAATGATTTAGCGTTAAAAATGTATTGGAGCGACGAAGCTCAATGCATTGTTGAAATATAGAAGTGTTGTTGAATTTAAAAGTGTTGTTGATTTAAAATCGAATATTTTAAAATGTTGGTTACGAAAAATATATTGAGTTGCATTCATGGGAAATTTTAGTCATTTCAATTTTTTTTTGGGAAAAGTGTCGTCTTGTATGTATTGAAGCAAAGAGAAGGTTCAGCCCCCTACCGCGAAAGTCGGGAAACCTAATCAGGGATTGTTAGTCTATAATCGCGTCCCGCGAGGAGGGCAGATTACAAAACGTGTTAAGACACTAGTTCCCACCTTATGTGTTGTGTAGAGTCGGTGTTGGTGTTGTTGTTAGTGTTGGTGTCAGGCAGTGTGGTGTTGCATTGCTTATATATTGCATTGCATACACTATAATATGTTGCATTTTACATATATTGATACCACATAGCAACACATTTATAGTATTATTTACTAATCTAACTCATATATTTTCTTTTTCATATTATATCATAGCTATGTTGTAGGTGCGAATATGGGTGATATACCTCATTGAGACCTTTTATAGATGCATATACATATTTTTGAAGCTATAGAAGACGTAACTATTTTGTGTTGTAGCCTTAATTTCATGATGTATTGTTTTTCGAGACATAATATAGTTGATATAGTATGCTATTATTTTGAATTACTTTATGTTGTTGCCTTGAGTGGCTAGAGTTGTATTAGGCAAAAATATGTTGTAATATATATTATTATGATGTTGATCAAGCATACAGCTTGTTTATTATTTGTGTAAATATATTGTTTAATTTGCGTTGATATAAAAGTTGTATGCATGTTTAATATATATCTTGATTAAATATAAAGGTCGTATGCGGGCTAGAGTGCAGCTTTTTTTTAAGCGTACTCTGATCATAGGTAGTGTTATAAAACGAAAAGAGAAAAAAACGAAGTGGAAAAAATCTCATTTTTATTTTCTTTCTTTTAAATTATATATTTTTCTTTTCCTTTTCATTAAAAAACGAATAAGCTCGCGTATCCGGGTCATCTGGGATTTTGGGGCGCAACATTAAAATCGATCTAAGAGCGGAAAAAAAATATTATATGTATTTCATGTAAAAATTAACTCAAATTTGGTAATTCTCGTGAATTCAAAACTCATAAAATCACATGAAAAATTATAAATTTTCTGTCATTTCACGTGTGGGGCCTACACAAACCCCTTCCTCCGGGTTCAAATTTAATGCAGTTTGTATGTATTGTTGCATTTGGCTGTTTGACGTGGCCCACTAGTAATTTGACAAGAATCTATAGAGTTAAACTTAACATATTCTCCCTCCTTACTTCCACATTCCTCACGGCACTTTACCCCCGTAATCTCTCTCCTCTCCTTTGAACTGCCAACTCAATGGATTGAAATTATATATGGTTTCTACCATGTGGTTTTGTATTGTTACTAAAAATTATTATTTTTATTTTTTAAAAAATTATTAATGTAATAATTTTAATAATTTATTATTATTACGTTAGTATTTTTCAAATTTTATTTGGAAATAAAAAATAAAATATTTTTTTGTACCAAATTGTGTACAGAATAATATTTGTATAAATTAATGTCAAATAAATTTTAAAAAATATTTCCGCAATCTATATAAATTATTTAAATTCATCCTACTAATCATTTTTTTTAAAAATTTAAAAATAATATTTTTTTAGTAATAGTAAAAAATGTACGGTAGAAACCATATATAATTTCAATCCCAATTCAATTCTCAATTCACAATTAATATGCTTTTAAGCTCAAGTTATTTAATCACTCATTTACTACATATTTTATTTACTATTTTTCAAGTTTGTTATTGATATTATCCTGAAAATTTATATTAATAATATATTGATTTATATATTATAATATATTTTGCAACATACTCATGAATATATTAGAACTAGAGATTTAATATTTAATAGAGTTTGTAAAGAAAAGAAATGAATAATTTATAAAGACTTATTGAGTTTGTATTATCTATGTTTAACATGTAACTAAATTAGTACACAAGTAATGCTCAAATAAAATATTAGTAAATAATTGAACATCACTTTCCAATATGAAAGGCTAAATGGTATTACTAATAATTTTTATGCTCATCGCTGTCGTAGCAAGTTATTGGACTCTAGCCTTCTTATCTACTCATCTGTTACGTAATTGACAATCGAGGGCATATTTGTCATCCAATCTTTTATTATTTCAGGCAAATATTATTTTTTTGGTAAAAAAAGAAAACGTACTTATTTTTATAAAACCATCAGATTTTAAACTTTTTATAATTAATCACATATTTTCAGCTGGTCAGTGCAAATTATTTTATTTTTCCAACGGACCACTACTTCTGTTTATTCAACAAAAACTAATAGCCAAATACATTTGCAAATATTCCTCGTATGAAATTTCATAATTCATTTTTATATAAACCATCCTGATCACCAAAACTTACACACTTAACTATCTCAATCAAGCTTTATGATCGTAAGTTAGTATTTTGTTAGTTTTTTTTATTGTAGAGGTTTATGAGTTAATATGATGTTTAATGCCAGGTGAATAGTGTGTTCAAGTCATTCCGGCAAACAATTGGAACGAAATTGCAAATTTTGAATGTATATAATACATAGGTTTTTTTTCTACACTATATTTTCAAAAAAAAAAAAAAATTTGTGTGACATTTTTTATGAAAATCACAATCTTTTGTACCTCCCAAACAAATTGTTTTATTTGGAATTGATTCACGATTCTTATTCATAGTTATTTGTTGGATCGAGTAAGGCATCTCATCACCATAATGCATTCCACAGTTACCAGACTGATAAAAACAGAAATGGGAAATGATAAGGAGAACGATACGTGAATCGTGGCTTTTGAAATAGGAAGCGATGACATATTTAATAACAAAATAAATAATATATGACTCCTTTTAAAATTAAATAAGTTAAATTAAAGATTACATAAAACCACGTAGATGGTTATAGATTTTAAAATACAATACTTGTATTATAAATGCTAAAAAAAATTAATAAATATGATTTACCTTTTACTTTCAAGTTTTCTAGTGGGTTAGATACCTCTCAGAAACGATTGTAGAAAATGGAGAATTTTTATTTGGAAACAGTTTTTGAGGGAAGTGAATTTTGCAGTTACGACTGAGGTAACTATGATTGCATTCATAGGGGTTGTAGACTTATTTTAGAAACACAGAGACAATATTGATTTGGTAGAAGTATGGACTTGCCCAACAGTTCATAGTTTTGTGTACAAATGTGCAATGATATCCATTGCTTAAGCTAACAATTTTTTATTTTTTTGGGGGTGGGGGGCGGGGTCGGGAAATTATTAGTTGTCCACCTCTCAGTAAAAGAAAGAAAGTGCTGCCGCGAGCTTCGGATATCAAGGTCAGTATCTACAAATACTGCACATATATATGATTGATTGCAACAGAACAAAAATCTATCCGAGTAATTATTTTATATCCCGTTTTCTTTTTTACCATTCCTTCTCTTCTTTAATTGATGAAGTTACAAAGAAGAGAATTTAGAAAGAACTTAAGTTAATATATCACCTGAAGAAATGTGAAATTGGCAAGGCATGGCAAACCACCAATTAAGATTCACTGACTACAGAACATGTGGCTAACATAATCATTCACTAGCATGAGGATCATATTCAGCATGGAAAAATTCTTTTGTAATAAAAAAATGACACCTGTCTATATTAACTCGTACTAGACACGAGGCAGCATCACCTCTCGTACAATATTTGCAACCCTTGGCAATGCGGCAAGGTAAATCAATTGAGTCAGCCAGCACCTGCATAGGTAAAACAACTGAAAGACGTAAACCCAGGCATTCGAATCCTTACTAAAGAGAGTTTTATACTGCTACTAGATAGTTAAAACATACTTTAAAAAGCAGAGCACGATGCCTGCAAAGACCAACAGAAAGGCTTCCAATAGGAATCACAACAGATCCTAGGCAATCCTTAACGTCATCGCTGCACTCCTTCCAAATAGGAACAAAGTCATCTTCCCCAGCAGAAGCCGCACCCCTAGTGATAGCAAACAACTTTTATGAACATAAACACAAGGTATATCAATCAGCAACAAATAGTTGAGGGATCCCTCAGAGGAGGTGCCAAATACTCACCCCATACAATTGCAAACGATCTTTGCAAGCTGGTCAACAACTTCATGTGTACTGATGCAACTATTGGAGACACTTTGCATCCTGTTCTGTAGTTCTCGTAAGCTAGGATCATTAAATCTATCGATCAGAATTACTTCAATTGATGAGTCCAAACTGGAATCAATGGCTTTTAGTGACTTTATAGACGGAATACGGCCATTTTCTTGTACATCAGTGCATACACTCCACATGTAAGGATCAATCCCATGAATTAAATAGAATCCATCAGAAACTCTGTCAGAGTACGATAGGCAGCCATTCACCTGGTGCATGTTAAAATCATGGCAGGATACATTAACCCTAACCGACACGCTAATTACTTCAACTCATAATAGCAAACAATTGAAGAAGAATATTATTGCATAATATTTCTTTGATCCAACAAAAGGGAGGAGAATCCTTTGTTGTTGGATATAAGATACTGCCTTTCCTCATTTGCCAGACGTTTCAAGAATGTACGATCAAAATCAAGTTCCTTCATTATCTCTAAATTGTTTTCCAATTTAAATGTATTTGATACATGTATTCTATCTATCAATATATAGATTTTTTTTTTTTGGTATTTTTTTTTATTTTTTTATGCAGGGGAAAAGGTATCAATATATAGATCTCACAGAAAAGACAGAAAAAAATATAGAACTTTGGCATTATTAATTGGAAGTGTTTCCAAAAAGAGCTGAGAAGAAAGAAAAAAATACTAAATGGAGCACAACAAGTCCATAACATCATTAAGGTGATGATTCACTTCTCCAAAAGCCATAGTTTACTAGCACGTTATTTTTTCACCTCCCATAGTCGCCTAGAAATTCAAGGATTAATCCTGACATCATTATTGTGACTTGTAAAGAGAAAAAAAATAAAGTTCGTGTCAACTACATGAATAAAGTTATATGAAAATGAACATAAAAACAAATAATCCCTCACTTTGACAAAATGATAGCCAACAAATTAATGCTTTAATGCTCACGAATTTAATATCACCTCTCTGTATTGGATTTTTCCCTGTTAACCAAATCATGGTTGAGGTCACTTGTTCCTGCCATTTCAAGAAACATATACCTGTGTCTCTTCGCGAGTTAACTATCTAAAGGGCAACAATTTAAAAAGTAATTATTATTGTGGACACATATAACATGTCAACAGATGAACAAACCTAAAGATCAAAAAATGAGGTGCATATGCCATAAAAAACATAAATTTTCTCCACAGTCACTACTTCTAAAGTTCTGGGAGATCTTTTGCACCCTTGAATTGGCTTATTTCCTGCCACTAGAATAAGGTACTGGATCAATCAAAATCTCACACAATTTATCCCACACAGTCCTATAGGTGTCAAAGGAAGTTTATTGCATCTCAAGTGTCCGGCCTATTGAAAATCATACCTATATGCATCTTTCCAACATGCATGTGTCAATTTCCCTGTTTAACCAAATCATGGTTTTGGCCATAATTCCTGATATAATTAAGAAAATAATACTAATGTCACTCCCCAAGTTAACTTTTTAGATATGCAACAATTTGAAAGCAAATTATTACCTTGGACACAGATACAGAGCATATGGATCATGCCTAGAGATCTAAATGATGGGTGCATAAGAAATACAAATTTTTACCATTGTTGCTATGTGTAACACTTTGGAAAGCAATCTATTCCACCTCTGGTTTGTCTTATTTCCCACTTTTAGAACAAGTCAATTGACCGATCAAAATCTTAAACAATTGTTTCCATACTACAGGTTAGGAAGACGAGACTGATTTTTCATGATGAGCAACTTCTAAAGTCTAAACAACAAAAATGTAAAATTCCTTTCAAAATTCACAAGGACAATAGTCACAAGAGTCCTCCTGGCCAAATGGAATATGTCTGAAATCCCAAGAAAAATATACATACTTCCATAATTCATTATCCATATGTGCATTTCAAGCCTTAGTCCTTAGTCCCTTAGCTGCACAACACCTAAAATCAAAAGCATTACAAATTAATCCGTAAATTCCTCTGAATCATTTCCATTTAACCGAACCAACCTTATATTCCAATGATCCATGAGTGCATTTCAAGCCTTAATCCTTAATCCCTTGCACTATACTTAAAAATCAAAAGCATTACAATTTCATTCATAAATTCGTCCGATTCAATTCCACTAAACCGAAGCAACCCGATGTTTCAGTGATCACAATTTACACAGCTAAAACCCACAATTTCCATGCATTACACCTACGAATTTCGAACAAAGGATCAAGAAATCAACAATTGCGCAAACTACAGTGAAAACCCTCACCCAGAATCTGTGAGAAGCCACCTCCGGCGAAGCCGCCGCAGCAGAACGCTCACCGGGCACAGGATCCAAGAAATCGGGATCGTCGGCACACGTGGCGTCATCCGAGAGCCTGAGCGCCAAGGCCAGCTGAAGCTGGTAGCTCTCCTCCGTCTGCTGCGCCCAGCTCTTGCTGTTATTACCGCCTCCCCTCCGCCTCGATCTGGAGGCCAAGTCATCGGGATCGGACGGCGGGCAGTGGTCCCCGGAGACGGAGACGGAGCCGAAGCTGCTGCTGCCGCCGCTCACAGAGCCGAATTGGCAGTCGGAGGGGTCTTGCTGAGAGAGGAGAGTGTAGCTGGAGCTGCGTCGGCCTGGGAGAGGGAATTCCATTGATAGCGAGAACTAGCGAGAGAGAGGGGAGGGAGAGAGATGCATTTCTGTAGAGGGAGAGGGATTTGTCGAGAGTACTAGCCAAATAAGTTT
>MKEJ01069906.1:0-13312 GCA_001753735.1 Embelia ribes | reverse complement strand
ACAAAAAGGGGATGCAAATGACATGTAAAGTATGTAGCAAGGTAGGGCACAATAAAAAGAGTTGTCAAAGATCAAAAAATAAAGGGATCGAACAAGGGATACTGTGAAAAAAAGGGTAAAGAGAAATAGTGAATCAGTTAAACAAAGATCCGATTTTTAATTTTTATTTTTCACAAAATTATGAGAAAAGTAAACTCATACTAAATTTCAATTACAAATATAACTATCGGAGTTTAACCAAGTGAATAAATAACGTCTTTCATTATATATGAAGAAAGAATATTTTTTATTTTGGAAAATAAAACTTTATATCAAAATACGAAGTGCAACACATATACTCACAATTTAATATCTTGAAAAACGCTACATACAACGCACGTAATGTCCATTTAGTAACAATAAAGAATCGAACAACATTTATATATATATATAGTTGATAAGTCATGCACAATAAGGGTTCCAAGATCATATCAAATTTATATAAAATGAATAAAATCAAATATTAATATAATTAGACAACAAAATATTTTTATAAAAATTAAATTAAACAATAGCAAATCTGATATATTTTTATATATTGAATAATATTCTTTAACAACATGACTCTCTTAGAAATTGAAAAAGTGGTAGTTATTGCAGCTGTATCATTAAGTCAAGTTGTTTAATTGACCTATGCATCATCTCGTAGGCGTAAATTCTTTAAGCATTATTCATATCGTGATAATATACGAATAAATTGCCCTTTTAATTGCCAATGGATTGTGCAAAATATTATTAGCTTCATTGTGAATAGTATATATATATATATATAATTTTTTTCCGATCCATTTGAATATTATAATATTATATAATTATAACAATTAGGAGAGGAAGATTCAAATTTTTGACTTCTTACTGAAAAAAATAAATTTCGGGCCGCTAAGCTAACCCTATGAATAGTATGTGAGTATACAAGGACATATACTTTATAATTTACTTTTCAAATGAAAAAGATTATTGTACAATAAATTTGATTCAACCTACAAAGAAATTTGGACAAAATAAAAGGTAAGGTAAATCATTTTCATTTTCTTAATGATAATTTCTTCATGTGGTTTATGGTTGGTAGGTGTGAATAATCATGTCGAAATAATATATTTTGATGATGCAAAACACTTTGTTAATGTCCACTAATTATTTAATCATCACAATTTGGTGGACGAATCATTTAATTACTCAGCTCTTTCGTTGAATGTTCCCATAATTTCAATCTAATTCACTCTTTATTCTTCGAGCTATATTGCAACAATTTTATCTTCTAATTTATACAACCTATTTTACTAGTCTAAAATGGTGAATAACAAATATTAAAATAATTATAGTTCAAGGGATATTAGCATGCATAATATAATTAAACCAAACAATATACGCAAGTACCCTTGTGTAACAAATCCTTCAATCAGAATTTTGCATATAATATTTGATTATATCATCTTTGTCTTTTTTGACAACTTTAATTATTCAAACATATTCCTCATTTCATTTGAAAAATTCAATACTATAAGAACAACAATTGACAAGTATTTAAATTGGGAAGATTACCTTCTAATCAAAGGAAACATGAAAATAATGACAATAATATGTATGAAAGTAAAGGCTATACTCTTGCTCTTTAGGGAAGAAAAAGGGAACTTAGATGTGTCTACCATGAGTTCCCCACGTTTAAGCCTTTAACTACTATATTCTTTTATAAATTATTGCAGAATATATTTTTTAAATAAATTTTAAATTATAATATTTAAATATAAAAGAATAACAATTTATATTTTTTTAATACAAAATAAGAGTAAAATTGACTTCTTTATTATATTAAAATATTATATTATTATGTTTTTATTTCTTTAAAAAAAACGTATTGCGCAATAATTTGTTTCGGCACTTAATTACTAGAATTACAATATTCAAGGTGGTGCTTCCATGAAAAACTCAAATAATTTATATATTCAATGTACAATGTAGATGGTGGAATAAATAGGTTGGGCCTAAGCATATCCTTTAAGAAAAATGAGCCGAATCCAAATAATTCTTCATTATGCTTGGCTCAGTTCCGCTCGTACTCGTTTCTACCGCTGATTAATCAGTTCAAAGTTCCGTTAGGGGCACCAAAACCTTTCTCTTGCTATGCTTACAAAACACCTTGGCGTCTTAAACAACACAAAATTCATAAACTAAAAGGGTGTTTTAATAGAAAAATATATTCCCATTGCGTGAGATGCTATTGTTATTTGATATTGATTAGGGCCCAAATTATTAGGTTTCTTATTCCTTTCATTTTTTTGGCAATATGCTATCATTATTAGATGTTGATTATAACCCGAAATAGTGTGGTGATTTGAAGGATTACCAAAACAATTAAGACACATCTGCATAAGTGTCAATTAACATCACATTTACTTCAATTTTGAGGAAATCATTTTCCACAAAAATTAAATGAATTGAATAGATCAAAAAGCCCCCCAAAGCAACCAAGACTAGGGCTTGTTTTTTTTACAGTTTAAAAACTTAATATTTTTCCTTTTATTTCTCAAAAGTTGGATTGCTATTCAAATTTGAACCTATAACTTGATGCATCAAAATTTTTTTGAGCTAAAAAATTTAATTTCTTTACTTCAAAATTGCAACCTAACAAACAATCTCGTAATTTGCTATATTATGGAGAAAATATATTCTTTAGAGTAGCTAGTATGCATCCATGCGTCAAAGTTAACAAGGAGACGAAGCCTCAATGCCCCGTGGTTTTCAACTAATAACAAAACCAAGATATGACCCGTGGGTGCGAAACACTGAACTTTGTGAACTAGTCGGACGGCGCAAACTGACAGATAACACAGATTTAAAAGAAAAATGACCAGTAAATTACCAATTCATTAATTTTAAACAGAAGTTAAAACAAGCATTTCATATATTCAAATATGCAATATTTGAGTAGACCACATCAGATGATGAGGCAAATTTCAAGATAGACTAAAGCAGGGACCCGCTGGATAAACCTGATCCTAACCTTGCGGATCTGAAATCCATAGGTTTGTTAAGTCTATTGATCGTGGCGTGAGAGGAAAAATATGGAACCGTAAAAGAGTCACGGAGAAGCGTATATTGGTCTAAACTAGGAAAATGTCACTCGACTAACAACAAGTGCAAGCCTCTATGTCGAGTTTGTGGGTTGAGTGTGCAAGTATGACTTCGATACCTAGACTCTACCCGTGCTCTGTATTGGACATGTGCAACTATAATGCAAGGGGCATATGACAGTATAGGTAGAACGCATTAGCGGTAGTGAATTCATAATTTTTAACTAGAAAGATTGAAATTTAGTGAGAGTAGGATTTATAAGCATGATATACTAGTACTTCCTGCATCCAAGAATTATTGAATGGTTTGATATGAAACACAATTTTATGCAAATTTAAATTTAAATTTTGAATTATGAATAAATGACCAAGATACCCCTATTTGTTTTTAAACTGACTTAACCTCCTTAAGAATTGAAAATGACAATAATGATAGTTTAACTTATTTTGTAATGATTGTATATCCTAAAATAAAAATATTCTATTATTTTTTGGTATTCCGAATTGAAAAATAGAAATATATGAGATTGGGGGATGTGAACTCGACTATTTGTAGATTCGATAACTCCACCTTTTACTTCTTCAATTAGGTGAGCTAATTAATAACAATTATACAAGACCCAATTGGGGTCACTAAAATTATAGTTATCTAATATTAATGGGAGTAAATTTTTATTCACAAAAATAAAATCTTACATATAAATTTATAAAAATATTTTTTTTAATTTTTATTATAAAATTTTATTTATGTGTTTAAAATTTTAATTTTCACCATTAGAGCATCTCCATTACGCTCAACAAATAGCACTTTTTAGCTATTTTGCTCAGCCAATCCACAAAAATAGTTCCAATTGGCTCTCTATGTCACTCTCTATTCTGTCTAACCCCTTTTTTCACTTATCAAATATAGTTAGTTAACTTATCTCTCATCAAAACTCTCACCCTCCAAAATATTGTTATCTTGCTTTTCTTTTTTGTACAAAAAATCTTAAATTTGATACTAATTTGTCAAATATTTTAGTTCAACTTTCTCCAATTTCAAATATTTGGCTCAGTCAAGCATCTGAATTACCACTTTGAATGATTTTAAGAAAGCTGAAATTATGGTACAAAATTTTCAAATAAACTTCAGTTAAACTTGATTAGCTCTGATTTAAGTAAATTCGATTAGCCCAGTTAAATTTCAATTAACATTTAAAATTTTATGATGTGGTACGTCATATCGTCATTTTGGCGCTTAAGTGTTATGCCATGTGAAAATTTTGAATTATATTATTGAAAATTGATTAAAATTAGTTGAAATAGTTAGCTAAAATAGAAAACGTGATCGGAGTATATTTTGAAAAATTATTAGCTAAAATAATGAATTAAATATTTAAATATATTTTAAGTAATTATTTTATTAATTATGTTTGGAGATGGACTTGTACTCCTTTTTTGTAGTGTGTCTTCCAACCGGAGAGCACTGCCGGTACCAAAACAAGCAATGACAACGTGGCGAGAGGGATAGAAAGAGAAAATACAGAGAATATATACATACGGAAGGAACAAAGAATAGATTTTTGAAATTGAAAAGCAGAGTTGTCAATTGTTTTTGGCTTGAAACTTTCACCGAATACCACATATTAAAAAAATAAACAATAAATAAACCCACCATCTCAAATCTTTTGTTCTTCGTAACCCGGATCGTATTTTCTCAAAAACAAAAACAAAACTCCTATAAATTCGATCATTTTATAACCTTTGTTTGTAGCTCCCATCTCTCTCTCTCTCTCTCTCTCTCCAATTAAACTTCTATCTAAAACCCCTCTCAAGGGTTTGATCTCTCTCGCTCTCTCTAAATTGTGACCTTCTTCAGTCCACTGCCGTCTGTTAAAGGAGCAGATCATGCATCAGCAACAGTCTCAGAGTCGCCGTCAACTGCCCTTCACGGCGATGAAGCCGCCGTTCGGAGAGTACCACCAATTCTCAGCTATGGTCCGGAACCAACCCGAGGCTATTATAGTCAAAACTCCGGTCAGTACTCATTGCATACACAATTATATATATAAATACATGTGTGTATTGTACTTCAGATTTGTTTTTCTAAAGCAGGATTGTGCAATTGGGGGCTTCAATTTCGATCTGTTCAAGTAGTTGAAGACATTTTCTTTTGTTTGATCTTAAATTTTCCAGCTAGGGTTTTAATTGTGCGAAATTGTCATAGGTAGTGGACCTAGGTTTTAGCTTTACTTCATCTGTCTTTGGGATTTGGATTTGTAATTAAAGTCGAAAAGATTAATAGAACCATATCTTATTCTTAATTGTTATAAAAAAATCCATGGGTTATAAGCTCATCTAAAAGTTTAGCTTTGATTTGGTTGAAGGAAAAATTAGATTATCATAAAGTTCATTTTCCCTTCCTTTTGTTTCCCTCCAAATCAAAACGGAAGCTATCGTGGTCCATGTTGCAGTAACTACATACATAATTTGGGACTAGGGGGCTTGCCTGGTCGAAGCACTTGGCAGTTTCCGCCCAACGCATCCTGACTACTCATTTTCAAATCAGCAGCTGAGATTAAATAATTTTTTTTCATTTAGTTTTTTTTGGTAATCCATACATTTAATCTCAGTAGTTGATTTGAAAATGAGTGGCCAAGATGTGCCGTGCAGAGCTTGCCCTGCGCCTCTGCCAGACAGGTCTCTCTTTTTCCATAATTTGTGTAAATGTGTTGTGCATCGGTGTATGTATCTGGGGATTTGCTTTGAGATGTGTAAAGTTTTGTAGCTCAAAATGAATTCCTTTTGGACGATTTTTATTTGTTAAGTACAGTTTTATGGTAGTATATAAATGTGTCAAGTTTTAATTTCTTTTTTTCCTAGTTTGTGGACCTAGGCTTTAATTTTACTTCATCTGCGCTGACCGCGATGGATAAAGATTCACGATAGTTAAACATATAGGTTCTAAGTTAGAAGCATACGTAAAAGTTTAATCTTTGTTTAGTTGCGAAAAAGACAAGCAGTAAGTTTACTCTAGTTGCATTTTCTACATAACGCATGTTCTTCTATTAGCTAGTATTGGCTCACATTTCTTTACTTTAGCTGGTAGTTTTCATCTATTAGAAGTAGAGCATTTGACTTTTGGAGAAAGCATAGAGATTTCTTTACTATATATCTCTTGTTTTTTTGTGTGGTGATCCAGGCATTTGGTCTTTGCCAGCCACATTTGCTGTAGAGATCTTCTTTTGCATTATTTGGGAGAAATTGCTGTGCAGTCAAGATTTTTAAGGCATTTGTATTTTATTAAGTTCATTGTGATTTCGCTCGTCATGCACTTATCAGGAGCTTACTTAAATATCAACATAGATGTTTCTCTCTCTGTATCTTCCTTCCACTGCAACTTTGTGCATGTACATGCACATAATTCCTCCTTACCTCTCTCTTGTCCAAGTGGTCCATGCTTCGGTTCAATTATGGAGAGAGGACAATATAGACTCTAGCAAGTAGTTATGGTTGGAAATTGGAGAGGAGAATAGAATCAGGAATCCAGATAGATACTAGCGAATTTTCCTGGTCCTTTGAATAGCTACTGTGCTTGCTAGGCACGGCTTTTAGGTTGTTCTAAAAGTTAGTGGATGTTGGTTTGGATGAATCATGAATGTGATAACAAGATAATGAATTTTGCTTGAACTACAAGAGTTTGGGGATGACTCTCATCCACAGCTCCATGTATGAAATAATGTGTATAGTGAAAGAACACTAGTGTTCTAGGCCGCTCTGTTACGGGGTTGGGATATAACGGGATTGAGCTGATGGCTTCTACTGTTGGTTCCGTTTGAGACCATATTTAGGAAATGGGAAGATATGAATGTTTGCTTAACAAATTTTCGTTATTGACACACTCCAGTGGAATTCCATCTCCATTGGATAGTCTTTTCGTGGACTTCTTTTCATGTGTATGCTTTTTGGAGTTCGGTGGTGGGTAAAGCAGGTTTGAGCTCGAGTTAATGAAAGAGAGAGAAGTCGGCTAAGGATTGGTAAATTGATTTCTCTTGTTATTTTGATGAATTTGTAGCCTTGTTCTGTTGAACCATGATGGAAGTGTTATGTCAGCTCTCCACTTCCATATAACCTAAAATGAACATATTAACGGGAAAATTTGATTTCCTTTAGTTTTGTTTGCATTAGCTAGTACTTTAGTATAAGTCCTAACTGTGGTTTTCGATTTCCTTTCACATATTTGCCTATATGCCTACCTCCATGTGGTGGTAAATGCTACATTGGCTGATAATTTGATTTATTACTATGAACTTGTTTCTTCATTGTTCAAGTGGGTCTTGGCATCTCCAGTTCAACTTTGTAAAAAAATTTTTGAAGCTGTTTGTAATGCTTCCATTTTGCCATTCTGTACAATGAGGGGGTTACTGAAAGATTGTGGTGTGGAAATTCCTGCACTTCATAGCAGCGTTACTTTCTTTGAGATAGAACCAAATGCACACAATTTGATTTCTTATGGCTTTAGATTTTAGTGCACCAAATGAAGACATGCCAATATCTTCAGATGCTATCTATTCTTGGTTTTGTGAAAGAAGTTTTGTACTTCCGGTGAGATCAGTGCAGGTAGTGCAGGAACTTGAGTTTTAGCTTTTCCATTATGACATGGCTAGTGTGGTGAGTTAGGGTACATTTTGTTCAATAGGGCTCCAGAAGAACAAATGGAAAACATAGTTTTAGCTTAATGGACAAAGAGAATCATGGCCTAAAGTGTCCCTTGGTGTTCTGTTGATACAATTTGTTGGTTTTTCTAAACTAAATTGTCATTAATATATGTAACTTTTAAAAATATGAAAGCTACTACATTGAGTTTTAGTTGGGGAAAATGCACGAAGGATATATCCATTCTTCCTTCACCCTCACGTTCTTCAGTTTCATAGTCTAGCCTCTTTCTTTTCACCGGGCAGTCAATATTTTTTTTTGAGCGACAAACAAATACACTCCCCCTCAAACTCGAACAAATGAGAGGTCAAGAAGCGAGAGTTTGCCCACCAAGAATTCATGCCAAGCACGAGTGTGAGACTCGATGAATGAATCTGCAATCATGTTATCCAGTTAGATCATGTTGGCATTTGTTCTATATTTTTTCCCTAGCATTTGAAGATTTGTAGTTACTTACATTGAACTATGAAACTAAATCTGGCTTTTAGCAAATCAAGCGGAAGAGTGATGCAGCGGAATTTGAAGCTGGCTCTGCTGGATGTGCAGAAGATATTGTCACCCTGGTGCAAACACCTGCGCCAGCAAAAGGAGGAAAAACTCAAAAAGCACCACGGACTGTAAAAGGCAACAGATCTGGATTTCAAACTCCTGCACAAATTATTGGTGAGCATTACTAGCTCTCGAGTCTGTAGGTTCTTGACCTTAATGGCTATCCTATGCCATATAAAATGCAGTGGCAGATTTATGTAGTCGAGGAAGTATTTATTGTCACTTAAGAAATTTGTCCATTTCAGTCTTAACACATTTTTTGAGGTATTCTAATAATGTGAGTGGGGCGAAATGGGTAGGAAATATGAACTACGTTATTTTGTGTATGCAGGGTCACCTGGGGGCAACAATCTCACTCCAATTGGCACCTGCCGTTATGATAGCTCCCTTGGTAACTGATTTTTTTCTTATGGCCTGGCAATCTCATTCCCCATATTTTATTTTTGCTTACAGTTGAATTCTCTCCTTTGATTCTAGTCCTCCTTGGTTACTTTTGCTATTGATTCTCTTTCACTATACTTCTGAAATTGAGCCAAGGACACCCCCTGAGAAAGAATTTCACAGAATCTTGACTTTTTTATACAGGTCTATTGACAAAAAAGTTCATCAATCTGATCAAACATGCTGAAGATGGTATTCTTGATCTGAATCAAGCCGCTGAGACACTAGATGTATATATGCTGCCACTCTATCTATGCATCAAATATTGAGTTCTTTTACTCCATTGAAGAGTTTCTGTTACAGGTACAGAAGAGGCGAATATACGACATAACAAATGTCCTTGAAGGTATTGGCCTCATTGAGAAGAAGCTGAAGAATAGAATTCAATGGAAGTATGCATGCATCTCTAATTTGTTTTCAGATGTGATTTTGTATTTGCCAATTTTATTAATCGTATTGATCACACCAGCACATTTGAAATTAATTACCAAATGGGTGAACAATCAGGGGGATTGATGCGGCAAGGCCAGGGGAGGCTGATGAGAGTTTTGCTACCATACAGGTTTGTTTCCTGGAGGTTCATTTTCTGAATCCTCTTGTGTCTTTTGTGCGGCTTGTGCTGCTGGAGTTTCATATACTTTAGTGTAGGTTACATATGTCAATTTATTGAATGAAGTCCAAGAAATTGATTAGCTTGATATTTGGATCAATTATTGAAATTTTAATTGGGGCCTGGATGAAATTCTTTTATTGGACCTGCAGTGCAAGTGAGAAGATCAGGCTGCGCTGAGCTATTATTTTCATGTGTGAAGTTTCCCTCCACAGACATTTTAGAGTTTTTCTATACCTACGGCCTTGGATGCATAACATGCATCCATACATGCATGTGTCATCATCCACGCCCCACTGGTGTGAAAGAACTCAACACCGTCAGTGGTGGGAAATTAAATTCTATTTTCCTTCTGGCTGTTTTTTTTTATTACTTGTGTAGGTGCATTTTCTTGAATTGTCTTTTTTAAGTATTTCAAGGTGAGTTTATGTTTTGGTCTTTGGAGCTCTTTGGGTTTGTCCTTATGAGTGATTTTTCTTGCAGGCAGAGGTTGAAAATCTTTCCTACGAGGAGCATAGATTAGATGAGAAAATAAGGTCAAATAGTGAAGTGCCATTTCATTGATTTTTTTTGTTCTCTTTTATATTGGGGTTTTTTTGGGGGTTCAAATAATGGACTGCACTGAAGTTCTATTGCATTGGTTCCTTTCAGAGAAACACAAGAAAGGTTAAGGGAGCTTAGTGAAAATGAGGATAATCAGAAGTAAAATTTTCTTCTCTGTTGAAACCTAGTATTAGTTGCAAATTAGTAGAAACTTGGTTGAGGCAATTGCTTTGTCTTATTTTTAGGTGGCTATTTGTTACTGAAGATGACATTAAAAGCTTGCCATGCTTCCAGGTTAGTATACCTCGTTTCATTAATGCCTCTAGCATGTTTTTGTACTGTATTCCTATTTTAGAACTCTGTAAATACTCTCTTGCTTACCAAATTTTATATTACCGTATCAGAATGAAACCCTGATAGCAATTAAAGCTCCTCATGGGACCACACTGGAGGTTCCAGATCCTGATGAGGTATGTATTGGTATAACTCAGTTTTGGCGCTAAATTGCTGGTCCAAATTCTTAAAACAATACTCTTGTTTACCAGGCCATTGATTATCCTCAGAGAAGATATAGAGTAGTACTCAGGAGCACCATGGGCCCTATTGATGTTTACCTTGTCAGGTACTTTGTTTCTTGTTCCTACCAAATAATCGAACTGCTGGTTTGCCGCCTGGTTTGATCTTTCGGCCATTGGCAGCCTTTACATGATTCTGTTAGAGTAAAGAAGATGAAGTTATGCTTAATACAGAAGCATTCTGCTAGTTCACTCTTTTTACTTCTTTCTGCTTACTAAGAAAAGATCTATATCACCAACGGAGGTTGGTCTGAGTGAAAGGGGGGCTCGGGCCGCTTAAATTGAGGTCTCGAGTTTGAGTCTCAATGGATGTAGCAACCTTTTTGGGAGAGGTTCCTGCTATGGCGCCCGACCGTATCTCGGAAGATTAGTCCTATGTCACAAAAATGCCTGGAAATCTCACTATCTCATTTCCTAAAAAAGTTAAAATGAGTGATACACTTTAGAAGAAGAAATAACCAAATTTTATTCTTATTTCTATGTATTCTAAGCAGATGTGGCATCATCCCTTGTTTGAATTGTGATTTCAGGAACTATGAAGCTCACTCTTTTTGGCTGAAAAGTTTCGGACAGGCTTACAAGATAGAACCAGTTTGTGGGATACTTTACAATAAGTGCGGAGATTGTATCAACTGAGATATTATCACATTTTATTTTTTTAGCTTGTATAAAGCATAATTTTGGGGGTTGATTAGGAAAAAGAAAAAAGAGAATCATAGTCGGTTTCTTATAAAGGAAAAAGGATATTTATGTGCAATCATAGATAAATTGTTACCCAGTAACAATCAACCTTTTCATTTCTATATACTTTGCGTTCTTCCAATTATCCCAAAGTTCTTGGCTACATGAACCAATTTTTCATAATAGTTTGCCATCTATACAGCTTCTTTTCTACCTTTTTTCATTTCCACCTTATTTGAAGCAGGTGAATAGATTATTTTCAAACATTGCAGTATCAGTGTGAGCATATCAAACTGAGGGGGGGTCAGAGTAGATAAAGTTTGATAAACGGGGCTTCCGAACAATTATAATAAAAGTTGGTGTTTCTGTTATGTTGATCTAAAGCTCCATGTCGGCTACATGGTTTGTATCGATATAAATGTCCAACAGGATCTCGCATCGGAGGGATTTCAGGTCATATACAAGTTTGCCCAGTGACAGTATCCATTTATTGAATGCATTAACATAATCCCATAAGAGCAACTGAAATTAACATTATTTAGCAAACAGAATAGAGCAGCAGACACAATGTTGCAACGGGGCTAAAAATCAAATGAAAAATAACACCAGATATCCTAGCTTTCAAGTTATCTGTAGGCATACATCATGTGGTCATAAATCAGATACCCAAATCCCGCATAATATTTTAACTGCAGCTGCAACTGCATTAAGAAAAAGAGAAGATACCTTGTATATCATCAGGCTAATTTTGTAACCTAAATGGACTAACAACGTAAACTATTAGCAAAACCTGAACGGCGATTGTGTACTAAACCATATCAACAAGTGCATAGCCTTGCTTTTCAGCAAAAATCTCCAGATGTTAAAGCATAGGACACATCAATTACTTGAGATTGAAGGCCTGCCTCCAGCAATGAGCGTTATATCACACGTTCCCGGTTTTGTAGAAGCTAAAAACCAGAAAGAGAGGCATAGAGAAACTATATACTGGGAAGTGAAGAAATGGATTCATCTCATATGCTTTTATGAGAGCTCTGCAACTCTGCAAAATAGATTCAACAATTAGTAAAACTGTAAACGATCCTTTAAACACATCTACTTGTTTGGTCATAGAAACCAAAGCATTACCTTAAAATGCATCCACCAAATTGCTAGAGAAGCCACCATGAGAACATATCTAATACATCGCTTTGCAATAAGAAACTTCAACTTCCCATTCCGGCAAGAGTTACGTCCTTGAAAGTAACTATTTTCCAGAGCATGGTCGTCTTCTTTTTTGCCCGAAATTGAGAGAGAATGATCTCGATACATCCCTCTTTCAGCAGCCAATGCCCCAGTCAATAATAACGTGGGTAAGACCACAAAGAAAAGGTGGGGGAGAACCACCACCATTACATCTGGGAATCCCATAAATTCCAACTTCCCTGTCTCACTAAAATTCGACACCCACCCTCTGTAGGTCATGTATCCCGTCTCTACCCCTTCAATGAAGTGGCCAACGAACCAAGGGAACAACACAAGGTAGAAAAGGTACACTAATAAGCCCCACCAGAAAAGAGGAACTCCATACAGATCATTGAAAACCCATAATATACAATTTACAAATCCTTTATTGGCAGTGAAGTTCTTGTAACTGTACTGCCTTTTTGAGAAACTCAAAACAGTTTTCGGAATGAGAATAATAGAGAACACAAACAAGTAAAAAGACCACAGTATTGGGTAGTATAAAGCATCCCATTGACAACCCATGACAATAAACTCTTTCCATGTCCACGAGAATTTAGCTCTGAGACCATTAATCGAAAATGGTCTCAGTTCACTCAATGTCAACTTGTCATTAATATCTACAACCTCTATTTGTAGCCAATATCTATTAGGGGAAGTGTCCTCGAAAGCCTTATAATTCCATGGTGTCACATAAAGATTTCCCCTTAATGATGTACTTGTATGCGTTCTCATAGATGCCTCAAGGACCATGTCAAGATGTCCAGACCTCGAGTCGTAAATTCTAGCCACAACAGATACAATTGGAAAAAAGGAAAAAACAAGTGCCCTGATCGTTTCATAGTATGGAGGTTCCATGGGCTTGCATTGATACTGACCAGCTG
>MKEJ01069905.1:52500-63444 GCA_001753735.1 Embelia ribes | reverse complement strand
TTTTGATTGACATACCTATAAATGGTATTTTCCGTAGAAATAGTATTCTTGCTTATTTCGATGATTCTCGATACAGCAGAAAGAGCTCGGGAATTACTAAATATGGGGCTCTAGAAGGGCATTCAATCGTCAAAAAGGAAGATTTGATTGAGTATCGAGGAGTCAAGGAATTTAGGCCAAAATACCAAAAGCAAATGAAAGTAGATCGCTTTTTTTTCATTCCTGAGGAGGTACATCTCTTACCTGGATCTTCTACCATAATGGTACGGAATAACAGTATTATTGGGGTGGATACACAAATCACTTTAAATACAAGAAGTAGAATAGGCGGGTTAGTACGAGTGGAAAGAAAAAAAAAAAGAATTGAACTGAAAATATTTTCTGGAGATATCCATTTTCCCGGAGAGACAGATAAGATATCCCGACACAGTGGCATCTTGATACCTCCAGGAATAGGAAAAAAAAATGACAAGGCCAAAAAAATTTAAGCAAGCATCATTCAGATCGATCAACCCCAATCGAATAACCTAAAGGACAGGATTTCATCCAGAAAAATAGGATTTTTTTCGTTCCGAAGTACGAACTGGCCGAGAAGGGGGGTCGTCAACCACTTCTTCGGTAAGGCCACACGGTTAGCCCAATTCTCTCTCAGCGGGCCAAACAAAGGGGATGAAGCTGCTGATAGGGCACAGACCAAGGCAAGGAGTATGCTCTAAAAACCAAATGGGTGATGCCTGTGAGTGCGTCGATCACATATATCGCGAAGTAGCAGAGAAACTGAGGAAAAAAGGTAGCAAAATGCCAAATTTCGACCCACTGAATAGGAATCCAAGTAGGGCCAAGGCGAAAAGCCTAGCTTTCTTGCTCGTGTCCTTTATCGCCTTTTTTTGTTTTATGAGCGATCCGCGCTTGGAAGCAAAGTGGCTATAGCTTGCTGTACTTCGCGCGCAAGAAGAGCGATCGAAAACTCTGCAACCTTCTCTCTCTCCTTGGTCTTTCCCTCCGCAGAACACTAATAGAATCACTCTGACTCGGGCCTCGACAGGGTGAGAGTTGTTAGGTCGAAATGAGCATATCCTTTGCGAGGAGGTTCCGTTGCTTTCTGAGTCTTATAAAGGAAATAAAACTAGAAATTCCTCCGGAACTATCCGTTCGCACTTTCTATGTACCCAGTCTACGAACCTGGCCTAATATAATAGGCCTTCCAGGCCCTGAAAAGACCGATGCAGCATGCTTTCATAGTTCCGGATGGCTCTTACCGGAACTTCTTCACTCAATTATCAAGATGAAAGCTACTTTCTGCTTTTGCTCGCCGATGGCAGCGCCCTTTCTCTTTCTACGTCCCCGAGACCAGGACTATTATGATCGAAGCTATAGGCATCTTACCTCTTTCTTTAGGCGAGCTTATTCACCATTAAGTCTGCATACTCTGTTACTCATAGCGAGTAGCTTCGTCCTCCTGTGTAGATGTAGATATAGAGGCACCTTTTTCATTCTGTCTGGTCTTTCTATCACCACAAACCTAGTGATCTCACTTACAAGAAGACGCAGAGCTAAGAGTCAAGATGCGGGTTCATCTGACGAGCTGGATTTTGAAAGAGTCGGGCACTTATTTTTACTAAACGAAGAGGCTCGGTAGTACCTTAACTAAGTTCTTCGAATGGAGGACAAGGGACGGATGAAATTCCCAATGTTATCGAACTGGCTTCTATGATTGCCTTCACATAACTTGTTGAGTAGACGACAGCTGGAAGTTCCTTTTGGTTAATATAGCCGCTTAATTGCTTATTTACTATGAACCAGAATTACTTTCTTTCCTATTTCTAACTTGAGATTTGTCTTTGTCGCTGGTTCGATCTCTGGACGTGCATCGGCGGCCCCCTTTCCATTGAGAGTCCTCCTAAGCCGATGGGCTTTACCTGAAAATAAGGTATCGAGACCTACTGACATAGATTAAGCAGCTACTAGATCCCCGTCTTGTCGAAGAATAAAATACTTCGTTCTCATCGATTGGGATTGACTGTTTACTTCGACAGATGTGGTCAACCCCAGCTTGCTTATCTACGGCTGCCATATTCCGTGTAACTTAATGAATTTGATCCAATCCAATAAGCCCGTAAGCGCCGGTACAATATAATTAGAATATCCTATAAAGAGGTGGAATCCTATATCTAGTCTTTCTGCATTTCCTGCATAATCTGATGCTTACTCTTCAATAATTAGAGGGGTGGTCACTCCACTTGAGTCAACCGGCCCCATGTAGGGAAGAGAGAGATTACTTGAATTCTATAAGAATAAAGACGGCCTTAGTATTTGAAAGCCCCTCTACTCCTAAGATAAGAAGATTGCCTCGTTGAAGGAATAGCCTTTTGTTCCGTTCTTGCAACGCATCCGTTCCTGCATTCTTACCTTTCGTTCTTTCCTTGCCTCCCGAGAGTAGCCTTAGTCAGAATACGCCTTTAGGGAGTGAAGTGAACCGGGGGTGATAGAATAAGTTGTGAAAGAATCGGTTTAGAACGGATACGTAGGCTCGATTTATCGATAGATTCTATTCATACGGCTGTAGAAGGGGGAAAGAAGCGACTAGGGATCAGCGCTTACTGACTTTTTAAAGCAGACATCTGTCCATTCAATCGGAATTTCTATTTCTATAGGTATACTCAATTTAGCGATATCCCACTTCTCTTCCTGTTCAGAAGGGGCTTTTTCCTGAGGCATCTTCCCCTAAGGTCTATTGTATTGAAAGTCCAGGGGTTAGACATGCAGTAAACAAAGAAAAAATATCCAGCCGGGGGAGGGTTCCAACCCTTTATTCAAGAACAATTTCCAATCCTCCTCCATTGGTTATAGACAGTAGTCCATCGGCGGCACAAGCTCAAAAGAACATTCAGGAGAAGGGCTGCAAGAAGAAAGCAAAGGACAGAGAGAGCCGTAATACAACTTCTTAATAATACAAGATATTACACTCCCCCTCAAACTCGAACAAATGAGAGGTCAAGAAGCGAGAGTTTGCCCACCAAGACGAGCACGAGTGTGAGACTTGGTGAACAAATCTGCAATCTAAAGGCCTTGCTCATGCAAAATAAAAGGCTGTCTTTTAATCCAAGCAATGAAGCACCCTTTTATTTACATATACAAAGGTAAAGCCACTTCGTTTATTATTGGTATGCACGACAGGGTTGCAATCTGAATAGTGCCATTATTGTCACAATGAAGAGGCATTGCAGCGGTGAGATGAACCCCAAGATCAGATAGAAACTGCGTAACCAAACCACTTCACTAGTAGCTACAGACATAGCCCAGTATTCTGCCTCTGCACTGGATTTGGACCTTCTTAAGTATTGCAAAATAAAGGTCTTGGTAGGGGTATTAAAGCTTGTAGTTTTTCAGCAGAGTTGGAAGCATGAAAAAAGAAAGATTCTTCTGTGGCCAATAACACATCATGAATAACAAGTTCATTGTACCTTACCTAACCTAATTTTTATTGCCATAGTGGAGCCTCAGCCTCTATGCATGAATCATCACGAGATATACTATGGATCGCTAGTTGGGGTGGGCAGACCATTTATGATCGAGCGAGGCTTACAACTAAGGGTGCAAGTTTGATAGGGAATGAGCGGATGGCAGAGGGACGCAAGTTACTCGAGGGTCAAGGGACGGAGATCAGGCAGGACGCAACACATCAGCGCCCTTTGTGAGTTCCCAGGTCTCGCGTGTGGGATAGAGCGTGGGTGTCAAAGCAGCCTCAAAACCAAAACGAGTTGTTGGAATGCAGTGGATAGAGAATCGTGGGGGAAGTTGACAGCGCTGGTCGGGCCGCGAATCCAGATCGAGCGGATGCTTCAACGGGAATGAAAGGAGTTGGGGGAAAATCTTAGGCTCAATAAGTGCATGGAAGCGTGCATAAGTTCCAAGAAGGCGAGGGGGGGGGCGACTACCATCATCCCCTTTCGACCGAAGAAATTGCCTAATCAGTTGAACCCGGGTGCCGAAAGCAGAATCTCGACATTTCATCCGCGGTATTGTATCATTCCAATTCGTAGGATCTTGACATTGTTGTTGCTGGATTGTCTCATTCGCAGGTCGTTCTATGGGAGCCATCATACCATAATTATGTTGTACTCCCTCTAAATAGAACTACTGAATCGTTTTTTTTCTGCGATAGTTTGAGCCGTGGTCAAGCTTTCCGCCAACTTGAGCGTAATAATAAGAAAGAATAAGAGAAGAAGCATTTTTTGTTCTAACAAAATAAGAGGAAAGTCCAACTCCAATTCTGGCTGGCGCCCTAAAGGAAACAACAAAAGAGGCGACAATCAAGAGGGCAATAAGCAGCACAATGAAGTGAATGTTGTGGCCCCCACGCTTGTGGAATGGAAAGGCACCCCCCGCAACAACAGTAACCGCAGATTTTTACCGGATTGTACACCTTTGTGTCTGGCTATGTATATGGATGTGCATAAAGAAGGGACGGGACATCTCTCTCCTTTTTTTTTGGGGGGAAGAGAGAGGGAAGAAGCTGCAGCGGCACCTCACGAACTTCTTACTGGAGCAGGGCAGTACTATAGGCATTTGCGAGTGTTTGGATGCACGTGTTTTGTTCATATTCCTGCGCAATTAAGAGAAAAATTGTCCCCAAGGCAACCACTTCTGTCTTTCTTGGATATGCTCAGTCCGGGTATAGATGCTATGACGTGAAATCCAAGAGACTCGATGTATCCTTGAATGTTTTCTTTAATGGGGTCGCCTCCTATTTTCCTTAACCTAATTAATAAGCCCCGGGGGAGAATGGTGATGGAGATGTATTGCGGCCTTCTCCTGTTCATCAACTCGAACCTCATTCTTCTGCAGTTGATGTTACGGATCAGCCTCACTCTTCAGGCCAGCAGCTTTGCTCAGCATCTTCTGCCGATTGTCAGCCTGTTCAGCTGACCTCAGAGGATTCCAGTCACCCGGCACAGCATGTTTTTACCGAAGCATTAGAAGAATGCGTCCAGACAATACGGTCTTGAATATTCTACGGTTGAATACCAAATGATAAGATGGATTGAATGATCTCTTCAGGAAGAAATTCAAAAACGTTGCTAAGGTTCCAATTACCTTCCGCGTCCAATACTTCAGAGATTAAGGGAAAAGATGTGGACCACTCAATAGCGTGCTCAATAAGCGGACCATCCAAGAACCAATGATCCAGCCAGAACAACGTGTTATGCCCATCTCCTATGAGGTATTTGCAATTCAGCATCAAACTTTGAATATATTCGCAAATCTCTCGCCATGTATTAGTAGCTCCAGGCTTCGAAACAGCAAGCCGGAGAGACTTTTGTCTAAAGAATTTGGACCTCATTCATTTTTGAGAATCTTCCATCCCCTTTCGAAACATCAGAGAATTCTCTAATCCCAAGAACATCTTCATCTATGGTAAGGGTTCTTTTTTGCCAGGCAACCCAATGATGTTTATGATTGTCTTCCAGCTCATTCCAAATGAAGTTTGCTATAATTTTGCTGAATTGATTGGGATACCAAGATAAACAAAAGGAAGAGGCTTCACAGGAATACCAGAAGTGTTCTAAATGATCGAAACCCGAGCTGGAGTAGTCTTTTTAGATGTGAATGCAGCACTTTTGCTCTTATTAATCTTCTGCCCCCTATTACATGATCAGTTTCATACATGTTAAGAAAGAGAAAAAGATTCTATTCTGAATTGATCTTTTCAATCCTTGGAGGAAGACCAGGGTGTCATCCGCAAATAAGAGATGAGATATAGGCAAAGAATATCGACCCCTCTAAAATCATCCACATGACCTGTGGTCTTAAATACATTTTTTCACAGTACTGTAAGTAAATCTCAACTACGCTAAATGAGGAGAGAATACCTCATTTCCCTTTAGCCCCCTCCTCCTGTTTAGTCAACTAGCCAATCCTGTACGAGGGCTGCCTTCCTTCTCTGATTCACCACCTGGAAGGGTTTAAGGGAAACCATTTCTATTTTATTTTATTCCCCTGATCCCTTTATCTGTCCAGTTTGGAGCCACCGTCGAAGTATAGTATAGCTGTGCCACTTATCCATCTTAAGAGCACGATCCCATGTCCCAACTCGATATGACGAGAGGTAATGAGCTTGTTCAGGAACCATGAATTAAGTCCGGAATCTCATTAGGGCAAACAAGGCTATCCGCTTCGGTTACTTTCCGATCAGACTTGCAAAAGAAGGTTCGAATAACGGTATCAAAACCCGGTACCTTCCCAATCGATGAAGCTGAAATTGGAGAAAGGGCGCGTTCCTTCAAGCTCTTGCCTTATAGTTTTAGGGGAAAACTTGGATCTGAGGGACTAAGCGAAAAGGAAGTCTTATAGGTATAGGAGAAGAGAGTGACTCTTAGAAGCCTCTCCGAAAAGCAAGTCGAATAGAGAAATCTTTGTTACGAACCGAGGTGTCAAGTAAGGATGTCAGTTCTTCCCTGAAATGGAACTTTCATGCTAGTTCTTATATGCCTTGGAAGTAAGTTCGGTAAGCAAGGTCTTTTTTCCATTTAATACACGAATTCGGTGAACGAATCACATCAACAAAAAATGCTTTGATCAAATCCAATGAAATTCTTGAAAGTCAGGGTTAACAAGAGTGAGAAGTGGCTGGGTAGCTACTTCGAAGGATAGCGTTCTCGCTATAGGAGGGGAGCCTTTGTCCCATGGCATCTAAGCCGTTCGCACCGTAGGCAAGCAAAGAAGAAAGAAGGAAGAAAAGGCAATCAGCCCGTGAGCTGCTTTTGTAGTCAAGAGGTGCAGATCCATGGGCCCCCTTCACTTTATTTCGACCTCTTTCCATTCATTCTATCTCGACCGTGAGATGCTTCGATCGTGTATACTCGCAAGAAAAGGACTCGAATAAGAGCTGTGTGCATAGCAGCTTCAACCTCATTTTCCTCCTTTTCTTCGACCAACCTAAGATGTTCAACCCCTTCCTATGATTTATGAATCAAGAAGTCCTGTAGCATTGGTATGCGCTAGCTTTATTCAAAGCTCTTTCTTTATTCGACTCCTGCCCCTGCCCTGCGGTATAAGTCTTCAGTGTCTGTGGTAGCTTTTCCTGTCGCAACGGTCTATAGCCTATCAGCCTTCGTTCTAGTTGCTAGCTCCATCGGTGACTAGCATCTCTTAGTCTTAGGCATCTCTTTCATTTCAGGCTTCGTTGAATCTCTCGTCCTGCTCTATTGGTCTTCTGGTAAGGCTTGCTACGCTCATCTCTTCTTTGCTTTCTTTACCGCTTTCAGTACGATCCCCTGTCAACTCCTGCTAACGGTCATCGGGTAAGGCTAATCGGTCTAATCTCTCCCTTCTTTGGTTTGGAAAGGCCGGGCTGTGGGTGCTGAGTCCATTCCTTTCCGAAAAAAAGAAAAAGTAATCGCTATCTCTGTCTCGAAGTCACTCTTTTTTCCAGTGAGTACTGAAAACTCCAACCGGCTTCAACTATTAGGCTTCCAATTCAAGCTGAACTGGTCGGGGATCAGACTGAGTCTTTAAGGACTAACCTATCTTGCCTATGGTGACCCACACAGAGTTGGAAGGATCAGTTGGATCTGACTGAGAAAGCCATCTTTTTAGGCTCAAAGCGCACCTCTCGATCCGTCTATCCGAGAAGACCACAAGCTATCGCAGGATCCGATCGACCTTAGGCTTTCTTGGTCTCCTTCTCTCTCACACATCTGGAATGGATTAGTGAAAGCCAGAATCTATGTGGACGACCTGATCGTGACCGCTAGCGACCTTTTTGAAAGGTTTGTAAATGAAGTGTAGAGTACAGCTATTTTCTTGGAATAGAGATACTGAAGTTCGCTTCCGGCATATATCTTTCACAAGGTCAGTAAGTACGTCAACGACATGCTTGAGAAAGACGGAATGACTGGATGCAAACCGATTGGCACGCCGTTGGACGTCAATCTTCAACTAAGGCTGGGGCCAGACATTGCCTATGCCGTGAGCGCGCTTAGTCAGTTCATGGAGGAAGCGATAGCTAGCTCGACCGGCTGGGAGAGGAAGAGATGGAGTCATTTTCTAGCCGGGTATCCCGATCGAGTATATGTCCAAGAAGGGATCTCTTCCCGAGGGAAAGAAAAAGAGAAGTAGGAGCATCATATCTGAGTCCACAACTTCTTTTGTAAGAGACTAGGTAGCTCTTCCTCGTAGCTAGTGGGAATCTCCTGGAGTTCCTTCTTTGCTTGCTTCGGCGTCAAAGCCTCTACCAAGGCTCGTAACTCTAAATCTCAGAAATGGAATACCCAGGTTGATCAAGCTGATTGCTTTCTATCCAGTACTCTTTCCAGTCTTAGAATTTCTCATTCGTTCCCAGGAACGGGGCTCTACCCTTCTCCCTCGGATCCATCGACCCTCTACTCTCACCCTTATCTCAGATCGGAGATAGAAAGGATGTAGGAATCGCTGTAGTGGCTGCGGCGCGTCGAGGCACTTCTTCGACGGTTCCCCTCCGCCCGAACGAGACAGAATGGGCGGGCACTACTAACCAAGCCAAGCGTGAAAGAAGGAACTGTTTTCCACGATAGACAGCCAACTCGTAGAGCTTGTTATTCCTCAATAGTGGATCGATCCAGTAAGAAGTACTATGATGAACTAAATACCTCAATAAGATTATACCATCGAATCTTGCAAAGTTGTGAAAGTAGATAGTTCGAAGATTATGCTTAGCTGCTAGAAGAGCGTTTAGCTCTATAAAGTAAAAGATTATTTTTCTCACTCCTATTTGTGAATTCATCAATTATGAGAGAGTAATCTTCGCTAAAGTAAGTTTCCACTTTCTTAATATCCTCGGTAGAAAGACGATCACCAGACCGGGCACTTACGGCTTTTGTTTTTACTCTTTTGCCCCTAAGCCAAGCCTCTTCCTTTTCTTTTCCCGGACCGATGACTCGCTTGTTCAGTACTGCTAACTATTATAGGAGGATGTCGTCCCCTCGGGACTACCAGTAGCTTCGGTTCTTGAATCTCGTGCAAGTTAGGTTGTGGTTGTATTGGCTGCAAGCGGAACGTAGGCGTTTTAGGTGTGTGTTGACCATGCACTCTCGCGTCGTCTAATGTCGTATGTATGATAGAGGTGGTGTGGTGATTGACTTCAATGCTAATGATTATCCCCAAGGTTCAACGAATGAATGAAGCTATGATCGTACCCGGATAGAGATGATGGTCTTCCTCTGATGTCTGCAAGCCGGCCATAATAGAATCGATAGGCGAGAACAGACTGCTATTGGCTGCTTCGCCTATCGATAGCTAGCAGGTTGCTTCCAAGCTTAAACCATTTGAAACTTAATTGCGACTTTTTTCTTGTTATTGATAGAGAGTAGTATTATCCGCCCCTGTAAAATAAAGTAGAGGGAGGAAGAGAGCAAAGGATTTACAAGTCTAATGGGAGAAGAATAGCTGACACGTTGACTGCCTTCGAAACTATAAAAAGTATCTAACCCAAGCGGTCTAACCCCCGGGGCGGACCCCAACCGAAAGGCGCTAGACGGACTAAAAAGGCAAGCGAGAGAAAGAAAGAAGCTGGCCCTATGTGTAAAACCTTGCCGCGGGAGAGTCTTTCTCCAATGAGAATTAAAAAAGTTTTTGGGCAAGACAAGAAAGGAACTCGCCCTTTGACACCAAGGGAGAAGAGCTGATTGCTGGCGATGACTTGATGAAAGGAATCTATGAAAGAAGGTTCTCGAACCGGGTTCCGACCGAATATAGCGCGGAGCCAACGAGTTCCGCCGAACAACCGCAGGGGCTTCCAGCAGTGATAGCTGAACTAACCAGATGGGCCGCCAAAAACCTGGAGCTGACATTTCAATCGGAAATCAACGTCGGATCCCGGCTATCCGAAAAGGGCAGACTGAAGCGGAGGATCACAGAATGCAACACAACAAGGGGCGAACCAAGCGCTTGCGCGAAGGAAGAAGCGAATCAATCAGAATGGAGACAGGGAAGGGAGGAGACGCGAAAGAGAAATTTTCGAGCCTGCAAGCAGCAAGCAACAACGGCTGAAAAGCTGTTGCGCGCTAGCTTGTAGTTTAGGGTATAGTAGGGGTGCCCTTTTCGAAAACTTTTCTATAAGAGTTGGGTTGCGGAACCCTAGTTTTTGAGTTTTCCCCAACCTATACCAACCTAATAAAGAGGGGCTTACGTTTTTCAGCTGCATTGCACTGCCGCATAAACAATGGATCCGCTGGGATGGATGAGCAACCTTCTCTAGAAAGGAATAGTGAAAAGCCATGTCACTTGGGGTTGCTTACTTTTAGTAAGACCACTTTGGTAAGCTAAATTCGATTCTATTATTATTATATAGGCATGGTTGCTTACAAGACAAGAGCTAGCTTCTATATGTTCTTCGCCTGAACATATAGAAGAAGCAACCTTCTATCTGGCCTCTGTACCAGTAGTGGCTTGCTACTTTCAATCAGAAAAGGAAGATTGAGCAAGGCAAAAGAGAAAGAAGTTGTCCCCTCTTCTCTGGTAATCCGCCGCCGCATATGTAGAAAAAGAGGGAGCCGGGAAGGAAGAACAACCGTTTGACTTTGGCACATGAGGTGGCGGGTTTGGCTAGGTAACATAATGGAAATGTATTGGACTGCAAATCCTGGAATGACGGTTCGACCCCGTCCTTGGCCTCGAGGAGTGGTGAGCAGCACGGAACTTGAATCAATCAAATGGCATAGTCTTAGGGGGCTTTCCTTTGTTAGAAATCCACAGACAACATTCTGGAACTTCCAAACCAAAGAAATGCAATATGAGAAGGAGCTTTTTACGTTACGCTTCAATAGAATGAATTCGGTAAGGGTAGAATAGGCCCTATGGTCGATCGAAGGTCCTGTGCTGAACTCAAATCTATCTTACCTTCAATCCATCGCCAGCTCATAACAAAATGTTAGACCAATCTCAGGGCTGACACAACCGAATTGC